>JAGFNQ010004825.1:0-41774 GCA_024364735.1 Boesenbergia rotunda
GATCCCTCCAGTCTGTGGGTTTGTCCATTCTGGCCTCTCCTCCAATTTGAGCCACCATTGTTTCTATCACACTAGGCTCCCCCAGCTGCCAGGTAGATATGGAACTGGCCAGCTTGCCTAACTCGTCGGCCCGCACATTATCCAACCGGGAGATCTTCTGCAGGATGACCTTCGAGAAGGCGATTTTTAGTTACTCATAGAGGGCTATGAGCAGAATAGACCGTGATTTGACGGGCTCCCATGTGCTGGGCGGCTTGTAATCCTGCTAGGATCGCCTCATACTCGGCCTCGTTGTTGGTAGCTTTGAAGCGAAGTCGGATAGACAGATGTAACGTGTCTCCCCTAGGGTAAATCAATAGCAGACCAACTCCGCTGTGCTGGCTGTTGGCGGATCCATCTACATAGACCTTCCACATACCTTCGGTCTCTGCCTCCGGGACGATCTCCAGCATAAAGTCGGAGAGGGTCTGTGCTTTGATGGCGGCTCGAGGCTGATACTTAATGTCGTATTCGCTTAACTCCGTCGTCCATTTAATCAGTCTGCCCGACGCCTCGGGGTTAGTGAGGATTCAGGCGAGCGGGCTATTGGTGAGGACCACGATGGGATGCGCTAAGAAGTATGGCCGTAACCTTCGGGCCATCAGGACCAAGGCGTAGGCCAGTTTTTCCATTATGGTGTACCACGTTTCGGCGTCCTTTAGCAAGTGTCCGAAGAAATAGATGGGGTGTTGTATCCGATCTTGTTCTCGGACGAACGCCGATCCTACCGCTTGCTCAGCTGCTGATAAGTAGACGAATAAGGTCTCCCCTTCCACAGGCTTGTGCAGGGTCCGGATATCTGCCAGATAGGTCTTCAACTTCGCAAAGGCCTTCTCACACTGGTCATTCCACTCGAACTTAACGACCTTCCTCAGAATTTTGAAGAAGGGGAGGGCTTTGTCCGCGGATTTGGAGATGAACCGAGATAATGTCGTGATGCTACCATTCAACCGTTGTACTTCCTTGAAGTTCCGCAGGGGTGGCATATCCAGGATGACCTTTACCTTTTTCACATTGGCTTCAATCCCCCTCTCCGTCACTATGTACCCCAGGAACCTGCCACTTTTTACCCCAAACAAACATTTAGCTGGGTTTAGTTTCAACCTGTGGGCCGTCTTGACCAGGATGTCATCCACATACACCTCAATGTTCCGCCTGATCTGGTGCCTGAAGACTTTGTCCATCATCCGCTGGTACGTGGCGTCTGCATTGCGCAAGTCGAAGGGCATGACATATAGCAATACATGTCGTCAGCCGTCATAAAACTGACCTTCTCCTGGTCTTCGGGGGCGAGTGGGACTTGGTGGTAGCCCTGGTAAGCATCTAGCATTGAGATGAACTTACAACCGGTTGTAGAGTCCACCAACCGATCTATCCGAGGTAGGGGGTAGCAGTCTTTCGGGCAGGCTTTGTTCCCGGAAGTTTATGCAGACTCGCCATTTGCCCCCAGGCTTGGGGACAAGGACCACATTGGTCAGCCAGGCTGGGAACTGGACTTCTCGGATGTGCCCAGCTTTTAACAGCTTCTGAACTTCATCCCGAATAGCCTTATCCTGCTCAGGGGAGAAATGCCTCCGCCTTTGCTTCACGGGATGGGCCTCCGGCGTAAATGTAAGTGATGCATGGCCAGCGCTGGGGGAACCCCTTAAATCTCTTCAGCGGCCCAAGCGAACACATCTTTATGGTTTCGAAGGCACTCGATGAGGCGGTTTCTTAATTCTGATGCGAGGTCAAGGGCGATGGGCGTGCTACCCCCTCCGAGATGAGGATGGATCTGTACCTCCTCACTCTCGACTTCCCTTCGTTCCTGCTTGGGTCCTTCATCTTCTCGCGAATGGGCGAGGTCCTCCAGCCAGACCCTTTGAAGATCGAAGTCCTCCTCCGCCCGAGTGCTAGGTTGTTCCTCCACTTCCTCCATCGATGCTCCCTCAGGTGCTTTGTTAGTTTCCCACAGACGGCGCCAAATTTGTTCCGGAAGGAGTCGTCGACGATGGCCAGTCACCAAGGTTCTGCCCGCGTGGAAGTTGCTACACCGGGGAGGGACTTGGGGTCCTGCAAAGTTAACACAAGTGTTAGGGGACACGCCGGTAGGGGTCCGGCGGAGTCCACTCGGACGCTCAAATTAGTAGGTCGTCTGAAGAGTAGTAGTCGTAAGAAAGAAAGACAGTATGTAGAATAAGAAAGCGTAACCCCTGTACCGGAGGGGTTGGTCTACCTTTTATACCGATGACGACAGGATAGACGTGGCCCTCGATTGGTGCCACATCTCCGATACATAAGCCACGTCCCCCTCCTCTTTCGGTGGCTATGGGATATCCCTTGAAACAGTCTGCACCGTTATCGGCTTCTGCACGTTTCGAGATTCAAGGGTCGTGAAGACCTTTCAGGACGGGGGTGCTTATCCATACCTCAAGGGAGGGGTTAGTGTCTGATCTGAGGCCAGTTGTTGCAGGGACTCCACCTCCTCCCCCTCCCCGAGTAGAGCTCGGGGTCTTCATGCGCCACAGCTCCCGATGTGCTCTCGGGACCTAACCTCTCGGGGCGAGCCCGGGGGGGTCTTCTGGCCTACTGTTCCGGGCGAATCTCCGAGGAAGATCCCTTGGCCCGGGCAAAAGAGTCTTTCCGATTCGAAGTGTCTCATCCTTCAACTTCTTCATCTCACGTGCCCATCACGGGCTTATTCAACCCTATCATATAGCAACCAAAGATAAGTGTTAATACCACATCTTCATGCAGAAGAATCCGTTCACTTGATAAATTTCCACGGCCAGGATTCAAGGGGATCATAACTCCTTCCTCAGCTGTCTTTTCCACCGGATCTTCACAAGAAACGTGATACTGGTATTTTGGAAGAATGCTAATATCGGCATCTGATGCACCTTCCTGTATACATCATCAAGATATCAACAAGGTAACCATTTTATACTTGAGTTACGTAAAGAAGGGAATTCTTATTCTTGACATGAATGGCATGCTTACCTGGCCAGCCATGGAATATAGAATCGCAATGATACAAGGCAAGCAGCAGCACAGTGCAATCCCGATAACACAGGCCAAAGTAACACAAACGATAGTGAAGAATACATCAAATGCAAGGAAAACCACAGTCAACCTGTCCATCAACAAGGAAAAACATTTTGTGCACATAAACTGACAATCATTCAAAACAACCCATGCCGCAGTTTCAAGTAATAGGATTGTAGTATTTTGAACAACAAAATAAAGAGATCAAGATATGTTAAGAAAAGAAAGAAGTAGATAAAAATCATGAAATACATGTATGAAATACTTTCCCCTGCTGAAGAGGTTAAGAATTTCAATTTAAATCAGTCACAAAATTGACAGTTTGTCTTATTTGTAAAATATTTCTTGGCAGGTAAAAGTCCTTAATACTGGTTGTTAGCTTCTTCTTTTTTTTTGGCATAATACTGATCAGTAGCTTTTTACAGATGCAAATTTAACCAAACTGATAACCTCCTAATTTTTAAGCATTCAGCTTCTAGGGAATTGTCAAATGTTATGAATGTATGTTTTCTTTGTCAAATTTGGTGATTATCCCAAGAACGAAAAGTTGCCATTCATAGGCTAGAAGTTTTTTATGATTGTCTGCTTGTTTAGATCACATACTAAGTACAAAACTAGCGAACGTTGAACTTCTAATGCTGATGAATCAAGCAAGTCGATGTCAGTGAAGAGAATTATTATGATTTGGAGCATACCAGTAAAGTCTAGGAGCATTTTGTACAAGATCAGTGCCACCGGAGATGATCCAGAAAAAGCCCAAAATCCACCACAGAAATGATAGAATGGTATTAAGTGATTCACAACGTTTAGCAAAGCTGGCATCCAATCACCATGACGATTAGAGTAAATAATAAAAGCATACTTTCCAGTCAACAACCATATGTTAAATAACAGCATGTCGCAAAGAATATTACTGCATTTAGTTCAGGAACACAGGCAGAATAGGAAATATCACATAAGTTTGTAAATCAAACAAGATTGGTAGTTGACTAGCCATTCAATAAAGCAACAAGCCATAAGTTTTGTGAAAACAATCATATTAATCAAGGAGACAACTGTAGCATATACCTGTTGTGTTGCCTACATGGAAACTAGATCAGAACCATACAAAATAAGCAAAGTTAGTATTGGCAAGAACTTAATTTTGCTCCTTATAAGCATTGCATGAAGGAATGCACTCTGTCTAGCATATGTCAACTTCATTTTTAACATGTGATAAATTGAGGACATTAAATCATGCTAAATGGACACGGCATGAAGCTGTATTTAGTGCCATCCACCCCAAGCTATAAATGAAATATAATATGCTTGTTTAGCAAAGATATAAATATGTCTGTTGATCCCGGCCTAGCTCACGTGTAGCTCGGCCGGCCAGCCTAGCGCCCCATCCGATTGAGAACTGGCCAAGGGACTCAGGGTTCGGACGAGCCCAGTTGCCCGAGCCATCGGTCAGTTGGCCCGACCCGTTCCCTTCGGGAGTATTAAGAGGCCGACCCCGATCGGGGGGCCGACTGCCGGGATGTAGGAGCCCCAGCCGGGGAGGCCCCAAGCCAGGTCACCTCAGAGCCCGAAAATTCTCGAGCCTTTAAACCACCCGACCCTAGGCAAGGTCGGGATAATTAAGCCCCAGCCCCCTCCATGGCTCAGAGAGCATAACTGCCGATCTTCGGACTAGTGGCCATCAGGCCTAGGTTCCCTTGGTGGCGCCGGTCGGCGCTCCCCTTCGAGGTTTTGTCGCACACCCCCAAAGACACCTACTCTCTGACACGACACTAATAGACGTAGTACGAGGTCTGGCATCACTCGTGCCCGAATCGCGAGTGTCCCGTTGACACGAAGATTCTCCTGCCATACCCTCGTACTCCGTACCACGGTAACCTATGCTTGTGATAGGCCGAGCGGCGCCTGACGGCGCTCGCCAAAGAGTTGACAATGCCCCTTGCCTTATCCTAGCATGCGACACCGTACCCTGCCACCATATGACACACCTTACCCTGCTCCCGCATACGACAAAAGGTGGCAGGCCGAGCAGAAGTTGTCAACTCCCTCGGCTATATAAGCCCCTCCGCTTCAAAGGTACGTGTGCAATAGTATCTTTCCACTGTTCTATTGCTTTCTGCTTGTCCACCGGAAACTGACTTGATCGTCAAAGGGCCTTGCCGGGGATTTTTCCCGACGGGTTTACTAACGATCGTTTTCTTGCAGACAGGAGCCCGCGTCAGTAGCTCGCGACACTCGGAGGACCACTCTGCTCTTGGGAGTCCACCTCACTCTGCGACAGGATCAAATTTAGCGCTAAACGGAGAGACTTTCTGCCTGATCGAGAGTACACGATGGAAGATCCCAACCGAGTAATGGTGACCATTACGCCCGAGGAGTACGAGCTCTTGATGGCCGCCCGGGCTCAGAAAACCCCTCAGAGGCCTTTGCAGGTCGGTAGCCCAGCGACCAGGTTTCCTGAGCCGTCAGCGCTCGACCACTCCAGAGGTCGGGGGAAGGCTGCGCGACCCGAAGGGGGCTCAACCTCCTTCCCCATCGCTTTCTACCGAGGTCAGGACGACTAGGCTGAGTCAATCCCGGCCGAGGCATCGACATCCATCCAGACACATAGGCCGCGCCCCGATAAAGGTAAAGCCCCAGCCGACTCACCTCTGGCTACCCTGGTACGCAGCCCCTTCTCCTCTCGGATCCTAGAGGACTCGATTCCCAAGCATCTCAGGTTCTTTACCATACCCGAGTATGTTGGGACACCTAATCCCGAGGAGCATCTGATGAAGTTCGAGAGTGCGGCCCTACCGCACCAATATCCCGAGGGCAAGAAATGTCGAGCCTTCCTGACGATGCTCTCGGGACTAGCTCAACGATAGTTCGACCGGCTCCCCAACGGGTCTGTGTCGAGCTTCGAGGAGCTTAGGAGGAGCCACTGAAGAGGACCAGATGGTCCACTTTTCTAATAGTGGACGCTCCCTCAGCCTACAACGCGATCCTAGGCCGACTAACCCTCAACGAGTTTCGGGCAGTCACCTCGACCTTCTACCTCAAGATCAAATTCCCGATCGGCGACAAGGTTGGGGAGGTTAGAGGAGATCAGAGGGTGGCCCGCCGATGGATAATGTTCGGACGGAGAGCCAGAAGGCTCAACGCACATCCACTAGCTGCAATATGGTGCAATCCTCTCCTTGGGCCGAGCTGCGTGAAGACAAGGAGGAGGTTCAGCTGCTTCCCGACCAGGAAGAAGCCCGAGTTAAGATAGTCATCGGTCTGCCAAGCGAGCTGAAAGAGCCTCTGCTGGAATGCCTGACCAGGAACCAGGGCGTGTTCGCCTGGTCAGTAAAAGATCTGCAGGGTGTCCGATCGGAGGTGGCCGAGCACCGCCTTCACGTTTACCCTAACGCTCGACCGGTCAAGCAGAGAATGCAAGACTTTAGCACGAAGCAGAATAAAGTGATCCGGGCTGAAATCGAGAAATTGTTGGAGGTCGGGCAAATCCGAGAAGTCCAATTCCTGGCCTGGCTAGCCAACGTAGTCTTGGTGGCTAAGCCCGACAATAAGTGGAGAGTTTGCATCGGCTTCCGGGACCTCAACCGAGCCTGCCCAAAAGACTGCTATCCTCTGCCCCGGATCGACCAAATGGTCGACTCGACCGCTGGAAGTGAGCTCATCTCCATGCTGGATGCTTACCAGGGCTATCACCAAGTGCCCTTGGCGGCCGAGGATCAGAAGAAAATTAGCTTCATCACGGCTGACAGCACGTACTACTACACGGTCATGTCGTTCGGGTTAAAGAACGTCGGAGCCACCTACCAGAGAATGATAAACAAGGTATTCCACATGCAGATCGGCCGAAACATTGAGGTGTACGTAGATGACATACTGATCAAATCGAGCTGAGCGGTAGACCTGGTGTCGGATGTGGAGGAGACCTGCCAAACCTTGCGCAGGCATGACCTCAAACTGAACTCGGCTAAGTGTCTTTTTGGAGCTCGAAGTGGAAAATTTCTCGGATACATAGTCACCGAAAGGGGCATCGAGGCCAATCCGAGCAAAGTCAAGGCTATGCTCGACATGCCCCCACCGAGGAATCACCGAGAGGCGCAGAGGCTCACTGGGCGGATCACGGCATTATCCCGCTTCATTTCTCGATCCGCCGAGCAGGGATTGCCTTTCTTCAAGACACTCCGTCGAGCCACAAAGTTTCAATGGGACGCCGACTACAACAAGGCATTTGAGTTGAAGGCGTATCTGGCCGAGTTGCCAGTATTGGCCAAGCCGAAGGTCGGAGAGGGGTTGTCTATGTATTTAGGTGCCTCGGCTGAGTCGGTCAGCATGGTGTTGGTTAGGCAGGAGAGGGCTGAGCAGCAACCCGTGTACTTCTTCGCCCACTGATTGAAGGGTGCCGAGTGTTGATATACGACACTCAAAAAATTAGCGTATGTGCTGTTGTTGTAAGATGTGTATACTAAAAGACATGAATTTCTTTATATGATCATCTTAGTTATGAAAAGAGAATCACAACTACACTATGTGCTTGTTTACATTAGTATATGCATGAAGTCCAATTACTTTGCGTTATAGATAACATGGTGTGTGGTATCACACGGAAGATCATGTTATCAATTCCTTACTTAGTATAAAATAGAGGCCCACAACCGAGATGGAATTGGACAACCCATCGGGATGGTTGTAGTGTAATTAGGTGTAGTTGGTCTTGACCATAGAATTACATTAGCGTGCTTTGAGTACATTGAACAGGACCGAGGTTATCCAATTTGTACTGACTCGATAATTGGATAGGACCTCAGTTCATATTATGGAGTACGATCCCTTAATCCCGAAATAATAACGGGCATATATTATTACTTATTATTTCTTTGATTTATCAATGGGTGAGATCTATTCTGTTAGATCGATAGTCCTAGTAAGTTGGGAGATAATATTAATAATATGATGTCTTGTTGATTATTGACGGAATCCGTGTCCTGGTTAGTCAAGATGATGATGCCCCCTTGATGAGCTCAAAAGGGTCATCGTGCTAAACCCTGCAGGTGGATTTGATCCGACACGATGATAAGGTTGAGTGGTACTAATCAAGGATCCAGAAGTTAATTAATTTGAATTGTCAGTAATTTAAATTAATTAACAGACATTCAAGATCTTAAATACGGAGGGATGGATGACTCGTAATATGTGGAGTCCATATGAAAATATGGGGGTTGGTGAGGAAGTTCAATTAAGATCTTTTAGTAGAATGGATCTTAATTAATGGATTGGGTTTAGATCCATTGGTGGGCCAAGATCCAACACCTCTTGGTCCCTACCTTAGCCCTATATATACCCAAGGAAATCATCAAACCAGAGGATTGATCCAAGAGTTAACACCCTAGGCCTCTCTCTCTCTTTTCTTCTCTCTTTTCTTCTCTCTCTCCTAGTCTCCCTAGGGTTCAACCGGTGCCAAAGGAGAAGAGGTTTCTCCTCTTCGGTCCTTTTTCTTCTCTCCACCAAGTTTCGGCTAGGGCTCACAGAGACAAGGTAGAGGAGTCCTCTACCTTTTGTGGTGCTCACCGAGGGGAGAGAAGTCGCCGCCGGTCGGTGGGAGGCAGCGCAACCACAACTTGCGGCGGCGCCGCAAGGTTGAGGGAGGGCCTGAGTGGAGGGTTGTTTGGGTGAGGAAGAACGAGAATTCTCTCCTTCATCTTCTTCTCCTTCCTCTCAAGGTGAGCAACCGGTCTGGAGGCCTTGGTGCAGCTCCGGCGGGCGGCGGCGCAAAGGGAGAGGAAGAAGAGGCCAGCGGCTAGGTAAACCCTAGGCTAGGGTTTCCTATTTCGGCCAAGGTGAGAAGTGATAGATCTTCCTATTTTAGCCAAGGTGAGAAGTGATAGATCTTCCTATTTCGGCCAAGGTGAGAAGTGATAGATCGAAGAGGGTTGCTAGAGGGGGGGTGAATAGCAATTTTCGAACCCATTTCTTCCTACACGGTTAGTTGCACAACGGAATATACAATAAAAACAATAAAACAAAAACTAACCAATGCTAACACGGAAGATTTACATAGTATCCACCCCGGACGGGTAACTAATCCAAGAATCCGTCGGTGGATCACTCCCCGAATAACCTTCGGCTAACTCTGTCGCTCCTTGTGGGTGGAGAAACCTCGTCACAGCACCTTGACACGACCTGAGCACAAAGACTACTATCTTGCATTTAACCAAGACAAGATTCGTCAAGAATCTCAGCCACCACGAAGTCCTCTTTAAATAGGACTCGAGCTGAAACCCTCGCCACCAATCGACTGCTCCCAGGGCAGTCGACTGGTGCCACTGAAATTCGACCGTTGCACCCCAACGTTCGAATTCTCAGCCAACTCACCAGTCACCTACCAGTCGACTGCTCCCATAGCAGTCGACTGGTCCCTAGCTGAAACCCTTCCCGAGTACATTCACACAGCACTCGTACCCTCACGACTCGACTGACTCCTCATCCGCAGCCTCGACTATTGCCTTCGCGCCCTCTTCATCTTCGACTCCCGTCCCTCAGATGCACGCAAGCCTCCATCTTGCCTCCATGTCATCCTTCACGCATGCCTCGAAGCCCGTACCCATCAGCTCATCGTCCCTGCTTTCCAAGGTCCCTCGGGTGCACACAAGCCTCCAGCTTGTCTCCATGTCACCCTTCACCGTACCAAGGTCGTCTAGTCAAGTCCATATGTGTAACCTGTACAACCTGCACACTCAACATACACATATAAGAACACAAGGGTAAACCTAACTTAAACTCTTTGCTCAAACATCAAAACACTTGGTCACTCCGGACCACAGATTGCCTCAACAAGAAGAAGAGCTCTTTTGGAGGTCTTGGTGATCTCGGTTCACGGTAGATCGTCGCCCACACGACGTGCATGAAGGGAGGGACATAAGGTAGAAGACCGCGAGGTGATCGGAAAGGTATAACTCTTTTCATGCTCCGTTGATTAACCTTGTGTCAATATTGTGCCATGATTGTTTGTCTCGTCATTTTATGTTTGTTAATAAATTATTTTGATTCTGAATCATGATAAATAATTTATTAACTGGACCCCGACCATAAACACAAAAGTCGGCGATCAAATCGTTGTCTTTTCCACGGTCGATTTTGGTAATTGGCCGAGTTGTGATTTGGATCGTTCGATACGGCACGAGATGGTCGATGGGAGACGGGTCTCCATTCGGATTAATTTTTAATCCGTAGACATAGAGAGGTCTCTCGGATCAACCGAGTATTCGCTAAGGAAACCCGCCAAGCCATACCCAACAGTTGTTAGCTGCTCGAAGGTTCCGACCCTATTTTCTGACACACCCAATCGTGGTCCTGACTGACAGCAACCTAAGACGAGTAGCTTCAAACCCCAAGGCATCAGGCTGACTGATCAAGTGGAAGACTGAGCTAAGTGAGTATGACATCCAGTATCAGGCTCGACCGGCCATCAAAGCACAAGCCTTGGCTGATTTCTTAAGTGAGGTGCCCTCGGAAGAGGTTGAAGATGTTTGGCAAGTTTATGTGGATGGCTCGTCAGCTCGGCAGGGTAGTGGGATTGGCATTTTGATGGTTTCACTAAAGGGAGAACAACTGCACCTATTAGTCCGACTGGAATACTGGGCCACAAACAATGAAGCTGAGTATGAAGCCCTCATAGCTGGGCTACAAGCGGCCAAGCACGTAGGTGTCACACGGGTAACACTATATTCGGACTCTCATTTGGCCACTCGTTGAGCTCTCCGGGCGCTTCGAGGTTAGCAATGACCAATTACAAGCCTTCGTGGAAGCCTATGAGAATCTGAAAGCGGGATTTCAGGAGGTCCAGCTACAGAAGATCCCGAGAGAAAGTAACCTGCGGGCGGATGAGTTAGCAAAGTTGGCTAGCTCAGTCGGCTCATGGGTACTTCCCCAGCCAAGCGGTCAGACTATAATGGTTATGCATATTGAGCAGCAAACCGAGTTGGAGCTCGGGACAGATCGGAGAACACCGCTCATGGCTTACTTAGCAGACGAAGTCTTGCCGGCCGACCGGGAGGAGGCTCGACTCCTGAGGAAGTGAGTGGTCCAATACTCATTGGTCGGGGACACGTTGTATAAAAGAGTCTTCGCCCGACCTCTACTCAAGTGCTTGGGTGAAGAAGATGCCGACTATGTGCTAAAAGAGATACACATAGGGTCTGTGGGAGCCATTCTGGAGCTCGGGACGTGGCCCGAAAGGCGCTATTAGCCGGATTTTACTAGCCGACCCTGCAGAAAGACGTCGACCGAATGGTCTCAACCTGCTTATCTTGTCAAAAGCACCATAATCTCCCACACCAACCAGTGGAGATGATGAAGGCGTCGGCGGTCTCCTGCCCGTTCGACCAATGGGGCATGGACATAGTGGGGCCATTCCCGACCGTCGTGGCTCAGAAAAGATTCTTGCTGGTGGCGGTCGACTACTTCTCCAAGTGGATAGAAGCCGAGGCCCTGGCATGTATCACGGAGCAGGCGGTGATCAAGTTTCTGTGGCAAAACATCCTGTGTCGGTATGGGATTCCTCACAAGCTCGTCTAGGACAATTGAAGACAATTCCAGGGTCAGAAAATACAAGAATGGTGTTCGGCCTACGGTATTCAACAGGCCTTCACTTCCGTGGCATACCCCGCAGAGTAACGACCAAGCAGAGGTGGCCAATCGGGAAATCCTGAGAGGCCTGAAGACCAAGCTAGACCATGCAGGTGGCACGTGGGTCGATGAATTGTCGAGCGTCCTGTGGGCTCAGCGAACCACACTAAGGGAGACTACAGGTCATACACCCTTCCAGTTGGTCTATGGAAGTGAGGCTGTAGTGCCGGTTGAGGTTAGATGTGAGTCCGACCGGCGGAAGGTCTATAACGAGGGTAACTCGGAAAGAAGGCGGTTAGAGCTGGACCTGGTCGAGGAAATCCGAGAGAAGGCAGCCGCGCGAATGTTTGCTTATTGCTAAAGAATGAAGTAAAGGTATAATCGAAGGGTGCTGCCGAGGGCATTCCAGGTCGACGACCTCATCTGGAAAAGGGTTAAGCCAGTCAGGGATGTCAGCAAGCTAGAACCCCAATGTGGAGGACCCTTCAAGGTCATCCAAAAGCTGGCATCTGGAGCCTGCAACCTAGAGAACGAGCAAGGAAAGAAGCTGGCATCTGGATCGACCCTGGAGTGTCATTCATCTACAACCATATCGAGAGGCAGAGTGAGGGCCTGTGAGACAATTGTAACGCTGTAATAATAGTAGAAGAGCGAGATTTCCGGTCAACTTGCAGGCACTCCCGACTCTCGCCTCCGGACGCGTGGCGACCCACACTCCCTGGGGTGTAACCGACCGAGTATCCAGACTCTCACCTCCGAGCAAGTTATAAGTGGGCATGCTCCCACGCACCCCTCGGCTGGACTCCCGGTCCGGACGCGTGGCGACCCACGCTCCCTGGGGTTCAGCCGATCGAGCATCCAAACTCTGCCTTTTGAGCCGACAACGTTATACCAAGCCAGGCTCCCCGACCGTGCGCATGGCGATCCACGCCCCCCGAGGTCAGGCCGATCAAATACGTGAACCTCGCCTCCCGAACGAGCATCCTCCTACGAGACTCGGGCGAGCACGCGATAATCAGCACTCTAACATGGTTCAACCGGGCGGGTTTTGTCCCCCGAGCAAGTATACAACGTAAAGGCTTGTCTTTAGCCTTAACCTAATCGAGTTTCTCATTCTTTGGCCGAGTTAGCGGAGTCGGCCTTGGCAAGGGTGGAGTACGGGGGGACTCGGGTATCTGCCCGAGCCGCCAACACTTAGAAACGAAAGAAATAAAAGAGATAACAAGTGCACATGACAACACATAGGAAAAAAAGGAGAATTGCATTCAAGCGGTTCATTATAAAATTGAGGCAGAGCCTCTATAGGATAACACAAAAAAGAAAATAAAACTCCGACCCTCACTCGAAGGGTCGGAAGGCCTCCTACATCTGTTGGGTCAGCCCGGACAACTTAACAGTGCTGACCGGGAGATCGGGCGAAAGGTGCCCACCCTGCTTAAGTTGCTCGAACATACTGAGCAGTTGTTGCTTAAGCAAGGGTCGCAACCTTTGGGATAGCTGGCGGCTGAAGTCCATGGAGTTTAAGTACTCCACCCGCCGAGCGTCCCACCGAGTCACTTCTCCCGCCTTGTAGGCTCGGAGCTCTTCAAGCTCGGCCCGGGTCGCCTCCCAAGCAAACTGTTGCAACCGTAGCCGGCTCAGCTCCTCCGCCTGGGCATTAAGCTCGGCATCCCGACTGGCTAGTTGACTTGCCAGGGAGTCGGCTTCCTCCTTCTGGGTGGCCAACACTCGCTCCTTGGTCGCCAACTCAGAACGCAAGTACTCGGAATACGGGACGCCTCGTTGAGGTCTGCCTTGATCTTCTGCAGCTCCTCCTTCGACTTGTCCCGGAGAGCCCAAGCCTTGTGTTCCGTGTGTTCAGCTTGGGAGACTCGGAGAAGCGCCTGGCCGACCACCATGTCCGTCGCATCAATCTGAGCCCGAGAGACCTCCAGTTGTTCCTCCGAGTGGGTCAGTCGGTCCTGTAAGGCGAAGACCTCTGCCCTCAGGCCGTTAAGGGAGGCTTCGTCGGAGGTTAGCTGGGTATGTCGGAGTCGGGCCTCCAAGTCCTCCACTCGCCGCTCGGCTCGTAGGCGGGCCTTAGAGTGTGTCATCATAGTCATAGACATGCTGTAGCACGAGCCCCAAAGCTGCAAAACACAAAAACGCATCGTCAGTATTATGCTAAAGAGAGCCTAAAGGAGAAGAACTGAAATATACTTAATTGATATACCTGAGTAGCATCTGACATGAATGTGTTGGCCCGGACGCTCGGGCCTCGGTAGTTGTACTCTCGAAGGGCCTGAAGAAAATGATCAGAGAGGCCCATGTAGGTGGAAGCTTACTAAGTGAATTGGGTCGGCGGAATGGTACTGGACTGAGCCCGAACATGTGAAGGATGTCCTCGCTCAGTAGGTGAGCACCGTGGAAATGTCGGCCCCCGATTTTGGACAGGGCCGACTGATAGGTGGGAAGGGTTCGGTAGTTTTTTGGCAGAGGGGGAGGGGAAGACAAATCCGAGATCCAAGCAGTCGGCCAGCTCGAGGCCGGGGTGGTGTTAACGAAAAAGAAGCGTTCCTTCCAACCCTTATTTTAGGACGGAAGCTTCGCTAGGAAAGATGTTTTGGCTCGGGCTTGGAAGAAGAAATTGCCCGACTCCTGTTTTTTGGGGTAAAAGTAGTAGAAGATGTCGAGTTTAAGAGGAATTTTATAGAGGGAGAAGATAATGACCGACCCACAGATTAGTCGGATGACATTCGGGGCTAACTGGGATAAGGGGATCTGAAAGAAACGACAAACGGACGAGATGAAGGGGTGGATCAGGAAACGCAGCCGGGGCCTGCAGATAATCCCGGGAGATAGTTATGTAACTAAGAGGGGAGGTCTCAGATCGGGAAGGCGAAGAAGGTAATCGGGAGAAATATGGTAGTCGGCTCTGATTTGGTCGAGGTCATGGTGGTTAAGCTCGGACACCATGGTAGAATACCAAGGGTCAGAGTGAGCAGAAGTGGCAGCCATAAAAAGAGGGCAAGGAAGGAGACTAACCGGGTGAGAGAAGAGTTGGTCAGAGAAGATGACCGAAGAATGAGCGCCGTTGGGAGTCGTCGGAACCCTAGTAGAGCAAGCACCAGCAGCAATTCGGCGTCAAGTGTAAAAAGCGATAGTAAAAGGGGGAGAGGGGGGGGGGGGGGGTAAAGGTCTAGTTATAGGGTCGAGCGAGCAACGTAGACCGTCCGATGGCGACCCGGATGGAAGGCGGGAAAGGACTTGGGTCGTCTGATCAAACCCACGGTAACTCCCGAGGCGACGCGGCACACGTGCGCGCCCATCATTCGCTGAGTCAGGCGGCCGACACTTCATTACTCGAGGAATCAATAGCCAGCCAGCACGTGGCCCTGACAGTTAAAACGGTAATTAATAAGGAGGATACGAATCGGCTCAGCCCGGATCGGAGATAATATAGAGGAGACAGTTTGATGTGATGGTTGGCCCGTCGATCGGACAACCCGCTTGGGTTAGACTACGACGGTCGACTGAAGAAGTAGACCCCTCAGGTGCGCCAGGCTCGCTTTAAAATAACAATCCAGTCAGTCAGACTCGGCGCCTCCTTCGACTAGACTCGAAGGGGATGCTTATGATCCCGGCCTAGCTCACGTGTAGCTCGGTCGGTCAGCCTGGCACCCCGTCGGATTGAGTCCAGGCCAACGGACTCAGGGTTCGAACAAGCCTAGTTGCCCGGGCCGTCGGTCAGTCGGCCCGGCCAGTTCCCTTCGGGAGTATTAAGAGGCCGACCCCGATTAGGAGGCCGACTGCCGGGATATAGGAGCCCCAGCCGGCGAGGCCCCGAGCCAGGTCACCTCAGAGTCCGGAATTCCTGAGCCTTTAAACCACCCGACCCTAGGCAGGGTCGGGATAATTAAGCCCGAGCCCCCTCCGTGGCTCAGAGAGCATAACTGCCGATCTTCGGATTAGTGGCCATCAGGCCCGGGTTCCCTCGGCGCTGTCGGTCGGCGCTCCCCTTCGAGGTTTTGTCGCACACCCCCAGAGACACCTACTCTCTGACACGACACTAATAGACGTAGTACGAGGCCTGGCATCGCTCGTGCCCGAATCGCGAGTGTCCCGCTGACACAACGATTTGTTATGATGTATACTAAAAGTCTTGCTTTTATATAGACATCTACATTTTGAAAGAGAATCACATGATTACTGTTTGCATATTTATATTTGGTTATTTATGTGCATATTGTCTAATACTTTACATTGTAGATAACATGGTGTGTGGTGTCACACAGAAGATCATGTTATCAGTCCCTTGTAGAGTATAAGTAGGGGCTCACAACCGAGATGGTTTTGGACAAACCATTGGGTTGGTTGTAGTGTAATTTGGTATTAGTTTATCTTGACCATAGAATTACATTAGTGCACTTTATGTGTATTGAGCAAGACTAGCGTTGTAATCGAACCGAGCCGAGTCGAATATCTGAGAGTTTGAGTTTGGTTCGTTTATTATCGAGCCGAGCTCGAGCTTAATTTATCGAATATAGTGATGGCTCGCGAGCATATTCGATCCTAATCGAGCTCTAAACGAACTTACCAAATATAAATTATTAATTAAATTATTCATCAATTTATTGAAAAAATAAATTATATATTCTAAAAAATATAAAATATTTACTAAAATCTATGATTTTATTTATACAAATGAGCTTTATTGAATATTTTATATTTATTAAATGTAAAAGTGTCAAAATTATATATTTAATGTTAAATATTAATTTTATATTTTACGAACTAGCTCACCAGCTTATTAACGAGCCTGTTCATGAGCTAACGATCCGAATACTGCTGAGTTTGAGTTTGGTTCGTTAATATTAACGAGCTTTATTAAACGAGCTCGAACGAGCTTCTATCGAATCGAGCTCCGAATAGGTCACGAGCGGCTTGATTCATTTACAGCCCTAAGCAGGACCGATATAGAGGTGATTCAATTTATACTGACTATATAATTGAATTAGACCTCAGATATTATAGAGTGCATGCTCTTAATCCCGATATAATAACGGACACATGTACTTAATATTTATTTCTTTAATTTATCAATGGGCGAGATTTATTTGTTAAATTGATAAGCCCGGTAAGTTGGGAAATAATATTATTTACATGGTGTGTCATTGATTATAGAAGGAAATCATGCCCTGGTGAGTCAGGTTGATGATGTCCCCTTGAGGAGCTCATAAAGCTCATCATGTTAAACCCTACAGATGGACTTAGTCCGACATGATAATAAAGTTGAGTGGTACTACTCATGGAGTTAGATGTTAATTAATTAAATTGTAAATAATTTAATTAATTAACGGACATTCGATATCTTAAACATGGGGAGAATTTTGTACTCATAATATGTGGAGCCCATATTTAAATATGAGGGTTGGTGAGGTAGATCAATGGTGATCCTCTAGTGGAATGGATCATCATTAATAGATCTGACCTTGATCCATTGGGTGGCCAAGACACAACTCCTCCTCATGGTCCCTATTGTAGCCTATAAATACCCCATAAAGCCATTATGAAACACAACCTAAGCCTCTTATTCCTCTCCCTCCCTCTCTCTCTCTCTCTCTCTCTCTCCCCTAGGGTTAGGGTTGGTCGGCGGCTTGAAGGGAGGAAGAGAAGATTCTTTTCTTCTCTTATCTCCCTTTTTTCTCCACTTGAGGCACGGCAATAGGAAGAAAGGAGGGTTCCTCTTCTTCTTCTTGGCCGGAGCGAGCTTGAGTGGGTGAGGAAGGTGGCCGGCGGCAGCAACCACCATCTTCTCTAGGGTTGCGGGCTGGAAATCTTCAAGGAAGGTGGCCGGCGGCAGCTTGAGGAAAGGGCAGCTTCTCCTTGTCTTCTCCTTGGGTCGACAGCAGTTGTAAGAGGGGAAGAGGTCTCTTCCTTTGTGGTGTGATCCCAAGCAAGGAAAAGGAGAGGATACTTTCCTTTATGGTCGGTGGCATCAAGAGGTTTCCTTTTGGTTGGCCGGCGCATATAGGAAGCAAGAGGTGGTGCAAGGCTTTTGTTTGGTCGCTTCGTTTCTTGGAGGATCGTCGCCCACACGATGTCCAAGAAGGAGATAAAGACATACGATAGAAGATCGCGAGGTAAACAAGAGGTATAATCTTTTGTTTTGGTTCCTTTCATTGATCTTGATTCATTATCATATGTTATTTCATGTTGTTAATTAATTATGTCAATTAATTATTTCGGACCCCGATGATAAACACAAAAATCGGCGATTCACTCTTCGTCTATTCCGCGGCTAATCGGTTGGATGAGATTGATTGCTAGAACAATACGTTTGTTCAAGCGGTCGCTCGAATCAGTTAACACGATAATAAGACGGTTGTGTAGGAAATAGTTCTCCATTCGGATTGAAAATTTTAATCCGGAGACATGGAAAGGTATCCCATGCGCGACCCAGAACCGTCACGGAACCCAACACGATCCTCCTGTCATACCCTCGTACTCCGTACCACAGTAACCTACGCTTGTGACAGGCCGAGCGGCGCCTGACGGGGCTCGCCAAAGAGCTGACAGTGCCCCTTGCCTTATCCTAGCATGCGACACCTTACCCTGCCACCGTATGACACACCTTACCCTTCTCCCGCATACGACAAAAGATGGCAGGCCGGGCAGCAGTTGTCAGCTCCCTCGGCTATATAAGCTCCTCCGCTCTCCGCTTCAAAGGTATGCGCACAATAGTATTTTTCCACTATTCTATTGCTTTCTGCTTGTCCACCGGAAATTGACTTGACCGTCGAAGGGCCTTGTAGGGGATTTTTCCCGACGGGTTTGCTAACGGTCATTTTGTTGCAAACAGGAGCCCGCGTCAGCAGCTCGCGGCACTCGAGGGACCACTCCGCTCTTGGGAGTCCACCTCACTTTGCGATAGGATCATCTGTAATCACAAGTTATGAAGGAGAGCTAGAATATAATTTATGGTATATTTACCTGGATGAATGGGGCAGAAAGGAAGGAAAAGAAATGAATTTGTCAATATTTGTCAAATTTCTGTTGTTTACTTGGAAGGTAGGGGAGAGGAAGGATTTTATTTCAATCAATTTTTTTCATTTCATTTCTGCCAAATCAGATGGAAATGAAGAGAAAGGAAGTTTCAGTAACAAACACAAATGTACTTCATTCCTTTCAATTGTTGCCAAGTAAACAAGATGAATAGAAATAAGATAAACACTTCGCTTTTTTTCATTTTTCTACTCATTTAAGCTACTTCCTTTTTCTATTTCTTCTTGCTTCTTCATGCTTTCCAAGTTCTAAGTAGGCATATTCTTAATTGCATAAAAGACTAAATGATCAGAAGACTTCATAAGACTTGCATGTTTTTTATACTCTTTACTTATTTCTATTTTGTCACACACAATATCCCTACAATTATGATCATTAATTTAATGACTCAACTAAACCTCTATTATGTACGATGACGAGTTATCTTCTAAGATATATACTTGTTGTCATTCGTTTGTGTTAGAATATTGTAAATATAACAAGGGATAATTTGATATATCCTAATTTGTATTTTATCAGGTAAAATACAAATTAATCCTTAGAATAAAATCCTGATTTATTTCCTAGAATAGAGTTCTAATGATTTTTTAAAATAGATCCTAACTTTGTATATAAATAGGGTTTATATCTTGTAATATTGAATGAAAGGAATTCTTTAATATGATATCAAAATGCAAGGTTTAAATTTTTTTCTTTTATTCTAAAATTTTCTTTTGCCATAAATCTTGGTCGATCCATTTTTTTTTTCATCTCGTGACTTGTACTACTCGCAACTTCTCTTTTCCCCTCTCTCCATGCGGCACTGTTGTTCTTCTCCTGCACGCGTCAAGAGCTCCGACAACGCGTCGCTCTCCACACGTGATTGCATTCTCTTTGCACCCGATCGCATCGCTCTCCACGACTTGCTCGCGGAAGGCAGCCCTACCTTTTCTTCCTCAGCTTGCGACCTCCATCTTCAGGTGCGCTGAAGGCTTCATCTTGCACGCCGTCGCATACCGTGTGTTGTTCTCCGCAGTGTACTTTCCTCCGTTGAACGTCGAAGGTTTCTCCGTCGCGTACGTATTCCGACGCCTATTCCTAACGCCGACAACCTCTCAACAACCCAAAACTGATCAATGGCTAGCTCTGGCACTCCAAAATCGGATATCTCAATCTTTACCAACCACATCACTGCACCGCTCTCTTCCAAGCAGTTGGATGGTAAGAACTACTCCTCTTGGGCCTCTCACATTGAGCTTTGACTTGTTGGACAAGGTTATGAGACACATCTCACCCAAACCGAAGAGAATTCTCAAGTCGTCGATTGTCCTCTGTGGAAAAAGGTTGACGCTCAATTGTGTTGTATTATTCGAGCCACAATCCATTCATCTCTTAGGGATGTCTTCCGCACTCACAAAACCTACAAAGTTGTTTAGACACAGACTCAACAACTATTTACAAACACCTCTTGACGACTCTATCAAGTTTGTGAAGATCTCATGAACATCCTCAGTGCCTATCAAATTAAGGATTTTATGTCAACTTATCTGGGTTCAGTCTCTAGCTTTCTTTGTGACTTCAATGAACTACTTCCACCTACGGCCACTCCTGTTGCAGAGCTTGAAAATCGGAAGAAATTTTTTATATCTCTAGCTTTATATGGTCTACCCACATATTATTCTCATGTTCGTAATCAGATTCTGGGCAACCCTACAGAAAATATCATGGATAGCACCTGGGAATTCTCCTTCGTGCCCCTGCCAAAGTCTTGACGTTACCTCCTTCCGTTCCTGTTAACTGATCAACCTTGGTCTCTCGAAGCAACACCAGACCTCCACTCTGTAAGGGTGGCAAAGGACGTCTTGGTGTGATCACTGCCACTGACCAGGACACACGATTAATAAATGTTGGAGTCTACATGGTCGACCCCCTCGTGCTGCTCAGATCGTCCAGAGTTCTATCTCTTCTTCAACATCCACTTCACAGTTACCACTGGATGCGACCCCACCGCCTTCCTATGACGACTTTCTAAAATGGTTTGAGGATCGACAGGCTTCTGATTTTACTGCTGCTGTTGCACACGCTGGTAATTCCTTTGTTAGCATATCTCGATCTTCGGATCCTTGGGTTCTTTATCACTGGTAATAAATTTCTTTTATCTTCTCTCACTACTTCCGGTTATTTACCCTTTTTCATCATGGCAAATAATTCTCAAACTCAGTCCTAGAGTGTTGGTATTGTTCATCCTTCTCCGTCTCTCGCTATTCATAATGTTCTTTATGTTCCTTATGTTCCTGAAGCTCCCTTTAATTTGTAATCAATAAGTCAATTTACTCGGTCTCTTGATTTTGTTATCTCTTTTACTAAAACTTATGTTTCCTTATAGCACCGGAGTATGGGGAAGATGATTGGCTTCGTGATACAAACCCCACCAACAGACGTGATGGAACCCGAGACAAAGATGGATAGAACCCCAGGAACAAGATGACAAGAGTTTGAGCCTTTACCCGCAACCAAGACTTGCACAAACAAAGACTAAGAAAGAAGGAAACGCCACACCAGGATGGTGATAAGTTTCGGTTGTTGAACACCACGAGATAGACTCAATAAGTTCAGAAGTTCCCTTAAGAACCAAGAAATCACAAAATCCTCACTAGGATGTTTACCAAAACCAAAAGTCCTTACAAATTCGGAATTCTCTCTCTTATATAATGGGAGCAAGCAACTAAAGTACTTACATGCATGCATGTAAACAAATACAAGTACCGATGTTGCATGCAAGCATTTAAACACTTAGAAATCCAAAAAAAACTCCAAGTCTCCATACTTTTACATGCATAAAATTAAATAACTTAGAAACTTAAAATCCCAAGTTTCCATACTTCTTTTCTCCTTTCCTTTTTCCAACCATCATGCTAGGGATGAGTCATGGCCGAATAAGACCGATCATATGGGTTAAGCCTTGATTTGTACTTGGGCTTAACTTGGTTTCTCGTTTCTCATAGCCCGTTTAGTGCTTCCTTGAAATGCTTTGCTTGAAGTCTTGTAATTGTCCCTTCAGGAAGTGGCAAATGATCTCTTGGGGTTTTAACCCGGTCTTGATGAACAACTCCTTGGTCTACATCATTCTCCCCCTCTTGAAAAGGATTTGCCCTCAAATCATCACCTACATCAAATGGGGACAAATCAATAACATTAAAAGTAGTATACACACCATACTCACCTGGCAATTCAAGTATGTAGACATTATCATTGATGTGTTCTATCACTTGAAATGGCCCATCGCCTCGAGGTAGGAGTTTAGATCGTCGTTTCTCTGGAAATCGCTCCTTTCGTAGGTGCAACCAAGCCCACTCTCCTGGTTCAAACACAACTTTCTTGCGCCCTTTGTTAGCTTGCTATATATATTGCTTGGTCCTTCTCTCAATATTTAAGCGTGCTTGTTCATGAATTTGCTTCACAAATTCAGCCTTCTTACCGTCTAAGTTGACATGCTCACTTAAAGGTAGAGGAATCAAATCTATTGGTGACAAAGGATTGAATCCATAAACAACTTCAAATGGAGAAAATTGAGTTGCAGAATGTATGCTTCTATTGTATGCAAACTCAACACGCGGTAGACAATTCTCCCATGTTTTCAAATTCTTTTTTATGATAGCATGAAGTAAGAAGGATAAAGTGCGATTAACAACTTCAGTTTGCCCATCGGTCTGGGGATGACAAATAGTAGAGAATAACAATTTAGTTCCCAATTTCCCCCATAGAGTCTTCCAAAAGTAACTCAAAAATTTAGCATCTCGATCAGAGACAATGGTCCTAGGCATGCCATGTATCCTAACAACCTCTTTAAAGAACAAATTAGCTATATGGGATGCATCATTGGTTTTATGACATGGAATGAAATGAGTCATCTTAGAAAACCTATCTACCACAACAAAAACTGAATCCCTTCCCCTCTTAGTCCGGGGTAATCCCAATACAAAGTCCATTGAAATATCAATCCAGGGTTCATTGGGTATAGGCAAAGGAGTATATAAGTCATGTGGTTTCAACTTAGATTTAGCTTGTTTGCAAGTGATACACTTCTCACAAATCTTCTCTACATCACGTTTCATATGAGGCCAAAAAAAATGATCTTGCAAAACCCCTAAAGTCTTAGTGACACCAAAATGCCCCATCAACCCACCACTATGGGCTTCCCTAGTAAACAATTCACGCAATGAACATAGGGGTACACAAAATCTATTTCCTCGAAATAAAAATCCATCATGCCTATAGAATTTTCCAAATGCAACTTGCTCACATGCTTTGAACACATCAGAAAAATCAGTATCATTGGCATATAAGTCCTTGATGTATTCAAATCCAAGTAATTTTGCATCTAATGTGGAAAGTAAAGCATACCTTCGAGATAAAGCATCAGCTACCACATTCTCTTTTCCTTGCTTGTATTTGATCAGATAAGGAAATGTCTCAATGAACTCTACCCATTTTGTGTGGCGTCGGTTCAACTTGTGTTGTCCTTTCAAATGTCGTAGTGACTGATGATCCGTGTGAATCACGAATTCCTTTGGCCATAGGTAATGTTGCCACGTCTCCGATGCCCTTACCAATGCGTACAACTCTTTGTCATACGTTGGATAGTTGAGAGTTGCCCCACTCAACTTCTCACTGAAATAAGCAATGGGTCTCATTTCTTGCATAAGCACAGCACCTATACCAATACCAAAAGCATCACATTCGATTTCAAATGTTTTAGAAAAGTCAGGTAGAATCAATAAAGGAGTCGAACTTAGCTTTTCTTTTAAGGTGTTGAATGCTTTCTCTTGCTCCTCTCCCCACTTGAATGACTCATTTTTCTTGATGACATTAGTAAGAGGAGCTGCAATGTTACTAAAATCTGGCACAAATCGTCGATAGAAGCTGGCCAATCCATGGAAACTCCTTACTTGGCTGTTGTTGTAGGTGTTGGCCATACTTGGATCGCTTTCACCTTTTCTTCACCCATCTCAATCCCTTTAGCACTAACAACAAACCCAAGAAACACAACCCTCTCCGTACAAAAGGTGCACTTCTTGAAGTTGGCAAAGAGCTTCTCTTCCTTGAGCATACTTAATACAGATGTTAAATGTATAGCATGCTCTTCCAGGTTTTTGCTATAAATCAAAATATCATCAAAATACACAACTACAAATCTTTCTAAGAAAGCACGTAAAACATGGTTCATTAAACACATAAAAGTGCTAGGAGCATTAGTTAATCCAAAAGGCATTACTAACCATTCATATAGGTCATACTTGGTCTTAAAAGCAATCTTCCATTCATCACCGTCCTTCATCCTAATCTGATGATATTCACTCCTAAGATCTATCTTTGTGAACACACAAGAGCCATGCAATTCGTCAAGCATATCATCAAGTCTAGGAATTGGGTGACGATATTTTACCGTTATGTTGTTGACGGCTCGACAATCAACACACATCCTCCATGTGTCGTCCTTCTTAGGAACTAGTAACACTGGAACAACACAAGGACTTAGGCTAATAGTTCGCCAATTTGCCTTTGGAGTTCCTTTGTTTCCTCCGGGTTGCTTCTATATGCAGGCCGATTTGGGATTGATGCACCAGGAATGAAGTCGATTTGATGTTTAATGCCTTGAATCGAAGGCAGACCAGGTGGAACCTCTTCGGAGAAAACATCCGCGAATTCCTGCAAAAGAGAAACAACAACACTTGGCAAAGAATTGTTAAGATCGTTAGTGATCAAAAGTGCCTCCTTATACAAAAGTATAAGATGTGGCTGATTTGAAAACAAAGCTCTTTTGATCACACTTTTTTTTTGCATAAAAGTTTCTCTTTCTTTTTTGAGTTTTCTCAACTCCCTTTGATTCTTTCCTCTCAATTTCTTTTCCCTCATCTTCCTTTTCTCTCCTTTTCCCACTTTCTTTTTCTCTCTTTTTTTCATTTTCTATTTCTTTCTTCTTTTCATTGGCTCTTTGTAATTTTAGTTGATCCTCCATAACTTGTCGTGGAGTCAAGGGTACAAGCGAAATAGGTTGTCATTTCCGAGTAAAAGAATACCTATTTGTGAACCCGTCGTGAGTTACCTTCCGATCAAATTGCCAAGGTCTTCCCAACAAAAGATGGCATGCATGCATGGGGACCACATCACATAACAACTCGTCTTCATATTTGCCAATAGCAATTGATACCAAGACTTGCTTTGTCACTTTGATTTCCCCGCAATCGTTCAACCACTGTAGTTGATAAGGACATGGATGTTTCAGGGTCGGTAGCGACAATTTCTCCACTAAATCAGTGCTTGCCACATTGGTACAACTTCCTCCATCAATAATAACACTGCAAACCTTATTATTCACAAAGCAACGAGTATGAAATAAGTTTTCCCGTTGATTACCGTCTTCCTCCTTAGCTTGTAAACTTAAAACTCGTCTAGCCACCAATAAGTCTCCAACAACAGCATGTTGCTCATCATCTCTGTCCTCCTTTTGTGGTACTTCTTCAGCAACTTCATCCTTATCTTCTGATTCAAGCTCCCCTTGGGCATTTATAACCATCACCCTTTTGTTCACACATTGGCTAGCAATGTGACCACGCCCCTGACATTTGAAACACTTGATATCACGAGTTTTGTAAGTAGTGGACTTGCTAATACCTGGGGTTGTGGATGTCATTGGTTTGGGCTTCTTGAAGAGTTCAAATTTTGGCTTGCTTTGTAACTGTTCCTCTTGTTTTGCGGCTCCCCTCCATGTATTGTTGCTAGTCACTGGTTGTCCCCTTCTAGTAAGCCTCTTCCTCTTTAGTTGTTCCTCCACTTTTACTGCTTGGTGTACCATGTCAGACAACTCAACATAATGTTGCAATTCAACAATATCAGCAATTTCTGGATTTAAACCATGCAAGAACCTAGCTATTGTGGCTTCTCGATCTTCATCCACATTAGCTCGTATCATGGAAACTTCCATCTCCTTGAAATACTCATCCACACTTTTGGTGCCTTGGGATAACCTTTACAACTTCTGAATAAACTTCTATAGTAATGACTGGGTACAAACCTTTTTCTCTTGAGCATCTTCATTTCCTCCCAAGTGGACACAGGCCGCTCTCCATTTCGTCGCCGGTTCATAACTACTTGATCCCACCATACAATAGCATAATCAGTGAATTCAATGGCAACTAACTTAACCTTCTTATGTTCTGAAAATTCATGGCAATCAAACACCATCTCTATCCTGGTTTCCCACTCCAAATAAACTTCTGGATCATTTTTACCTTGGAAGGATGGAATCTTCAACTTTACGCTTCCTAAGTCATTAACTCTTCTATTTCCACTAATCCGATCCTCCCTATGCTCAGTCCGATCTCTATAGTCACTCCTTTCTTCCTATTACCATTCCAGCCCCGATTGTAGTTTTGTACACCAAATCCTTCTAACTCCTCTTCTTCTTCTATTTCAGCCCTCGGAGCACATCTTTGTTGTTGCATATTAGGATACCCTTGCTGATGTCTCCTAGGTGTCTCCGCTTCAACTCGATCCAGCCTCCCATATATAGACTCCAATTCCGCCCTCATCATACGCCGCATTTCTCCCATTAATGCTTGCAATTGAAGATTTGGAAGTTGTCTAGCGTTCTCAGTTATATCATCCTCTGGAATGTTGAACATTTCTGTAAAAAAATAGAAGAAACCTCACCAGCACTCCCTCTAGCATTCTCAAGATTTGGGAACTCGCACTAGTAGGGGTCTCACACACTCACTTCTCTCTTTTTTTTTCACTCAATTGTGTCTCTTTAGTTCTTAATCACACTTCGAGAACAAATCAGAATATCATGTGACAATTTAGAGTAATCCAACCGAAACTTTAAGAAATGGCAGAAACTTTAAGAGAAAAGAAAGAGCAAAAGATGACGAATACAAAGAAATGGAAGATGAAACTACTTCAAGGGTTCAAAGAAACTTGACTTGCATCATCAACTTCTTCTTCTTCTTTTGAATTTTTTTTTCCCACACGAATTTTTTTTTCTGTTTTGTTTTTTTTTAATATATCAAACAGCAAGAAAAGATAAATTGAACACTTGCCTTTTGAAATGAGGCTCTAATACCAGATGATACGAACCCCACCAACAGGCGTGATGGAACCCGAGACAAAGATGGATAGAACCCCAGGAACAAGATGACAAGAGTTTGAGCCTTTACCCGTAACCAAGACTGGCACGAACAAAGACTACGAAAGAAGGAAACGCCACACCAGGATGGTGATAAGTTTCTGTTGTTGAACGCCACAAGATAGACTCGATAAGTTCAGAAGTTCCCTTAAGGACCAAGAGATCACAAAATCCTCACTAGGATGTTTACCAAAACTAAAAGTCCTTACAAATTCGGAATTCTCTCCCTTATACAATGGGAGCAAGCAACTAAAGTACCTACATGCATGCATGCAAACAAATACAAGTACTCATGTTGCATGCAAGCATTTAAACATTTAGAAACCCAAAAAAAACTCCAAGTCTCCATACTTTTGCATGCATGAAATTAAATAACTTAGAAACCCAAAATCCCAAGTTTACATACTTCTTTTCTCCTTTCCCTTTTCCAACCATCATGCTAGGGATGAGTCATGGCTGAATAAGACCAATCACATGAGTTAAGCCTTGATTGAATAAGACCGATCACATGGGTTAAGCCTTGATTTGTACTTGGGCTTAACTTGGTTTCACGTTTCTCATAGTCAAGCCATTGTTCTTGGATTACCCGTTTAGTGCTTCCTTGAAACGCTTTGCTTGAAGTCTTGTAATTGACCATTCAGGAAGTGACAAATGATCTCTTAGGGTTTTAAACCGGTCTTGATGAATAGCTCCTTGGTCTACATCACTTCGGATGTGAGTCTCATAGCCTATATCGGCTTCACCCGCCCTCTCTTGTCGGTTCGGCGGCAGTATCTCCTCTTCTTATTCATGCTCAGTTAGGACATCCAGGTCTTGATAAGTTAAAACAATTATATCCTAGCCTTTCTCACTTAGAGTCTTTGGCTCGTGAGTCATGACAATTAGGAAAGTATGTTCATAGTTCGTTTTCTCCTCGCACTGTGAGTCGAGCTACGTCCCTTTTCGCTTTGGTTCATTCTGATGTCTGGGCTCCAAATCGTATTTCTTCTACATTAAGGTCTTGAAATTTTGTTACTTTTATAGACGATTTTTTCCGTTGTACTTGGTTATATCTGATGAAAGATCGTTCAGAATTGTTTTCCATTTTTCAATCTTTTTTTTCGTGAAATCAAAACTCAATTTGGTATTTCTCTTCAAACCTTACAAAGTGATAATGCGCATACCTATCTACTCTGTTTCGAGCCTTCTTGACGTCTCATGGTGTGTTGCATAGGACGTCTTATCGAGACCATCCGAACTCTTCTTTTCCACTCTCATGTTCCTTATCAGTTTTGGGGTGATGTCGTACTTACTGCGTGTTATCTCATCAATCGCATGTCTTCCTCCACTCTACAAGGTAAAATACCTCATCATTTACTTTATCCTCATCAATTTCTTCATCCTTTACCGCCTAGGATCTTTGGTTCTATATGTTTTGCTCATGCTCTTGATCCTGGCATTGACAAACTCTTTTCCCGGTCTCATAAATGTGTCTTCCTTGGGTACCCACGGTCTCAAAAAGGATACAAGTATTATTCCGCTACTCTCCATCAGTACTTCATATTTGCTGATGTCACGTTCTTTGATTCAGTTCTATTTTTTGGGTCTAACGCATCTCTATCCTAGTTTTCTCTTTATACGCCTACGCCAGTGACTATCTTTTACCCTCCGGAGGACTCTATCACCTCCAGCTCCATCACCTCCTCCATATGGGTTTATCAGTGTCATCCTCGTCCTGCTTTGCCGCCGCCGAGCACTAACACTGTCGTGGACACATCTTTGGAGCCAAGTCATTTGCCTCTTCCTCTGGTCCCATCTCCTGAGTTTGATATTCCTATTGCACTTTGAAAAAATATACGTTCCACTCATAATCCTTATCCTCATTATATTTCATTGAGTTATCATCATCTTTCTCCTTCTTATTATCCTTGTCTTTCCTCTTGTCATCTATTTCTCTTCCAAAGACTGAAGGTGATGTCTTTGCCCATCCAGAATGGAAACAGGTAATGCTCGACGAAATATGTACCTTACAAGCAGTAGGACTTGGGACCTCGTTCCTTTACCACCATGGAAATTAATTATTAGTTGTCGATGGGTATATACGGTAAAAGTTGGTCCAGACGAAAAAGTTGACCGGTTTAAAACCTGTCTCATCGCTAAGGGTTATACTCAGATCTTTGGATTGGATTATAGGGACACTTTTTCTCCTATTGCCAAGATGTCGTCTGTGCACCTATTCCTGTCCATTGTTGCGATTCGACATTGACCTCTTTATCAGTTGGACATCAAAAATGCTTTCTTACATAGTGACCTGCTCGAGGAAGTCTACATGGAACAATCTCCGTGTTTTGTTGCTCAGGGGGAGTCTTTT
This sequence comes from Boesenbergia rotunda, assembly GCA_024364735.1. Classification (NCBI taxonomy): domain Eukaryota; kingdom Viridiplantae; phylum Streptophyta; class Magnoliopsida; order Zingiberales; family Zingiberaceae; genus Boesenbergia; species Boesenbergia rotunda. The sequence continues at coordinate 29,241 of JAGFNQ010004825.1, forward strand.
AGTCTTGTATGTCGCCTACGAAAATCTTTATATGGCCTCAAGCAGGCACCTAGAGCATAGTTCGGTAGATTTCCATAATTCAATAGTTTGGCATGACTCAGAGCGAGGTCGACTATTCTATCTTTTGTCATCACTCATCTACTGGTTGCATCTACTTAGTAGTTTATGTTGATGATATTGTCATCACAGGTAGTGATCATCTCGGGATTTCACAGGTGAAACAATATTTGTTCAAACATTTCCAGACAAAGGATCTCGGCAAACTCAAATATTTCTTGGGGATAGAAGTAACACGGTCCAAAGATGGGATCATCATATCCCAAAAGAAGTATGCAATCGATATTTTGGAAGAAACATGAATGTTAAACTCAAAGACAGTTGACAACCCCATGGATCATAATGTCAAGCTCCTACTAAATCAGGAGGAGTCTCTTCCAGATCATGAACGATATAGGTGATTAATAGGGAAACTAAGCTATTTTATTGTTACTCGTCCAGACATCTCATTTACAGTAAGTGTGGTAAGTTAGTTTCTCAATTCTCCATTCAAGGAACATTGGAATGTTGTGATCCGCATTATTCGATATATCAGTGGCGCTCCAGGAAAGAGTCTTTTGTACGAAGATAAAGAACATACTCGAGTTGTAGGGTATTCTGATGCAGATTGGGCAGGTTCTCCCACTGATAGGAGATCTACTTCTGGGTTTTGTATATCTGTCGGAGATAATCTTATTTCTTGAAAAAGCAAAAAGTAAAATATTGTAGCAAGATCCAGTGTAGAGGCAGAGTATCGAGCTATGACCATAGTCAATCAAGAGCTTATATAGCTCAAACAGTTGCTTCGGGAACTAAAATTTGAAGAGATTACACAAATGTCACTTATATGTGACAATCAGGCCGCCATGCATATCGCCTCAAATCTAGTTTTTCATGAGAGGATAAAGCATATTGAAGTCAACTGTCACTTTGTCAGAGAGAAAGTTGTATCTAGAGAAATATCTACTAATTATGTCAACTCACATGATCAACTAGCAGATATATTCACTAAGTCACTTAGAGAGCTCCAAATTGACTACATATGTAACAAGCTGAGTGCATATGATTTATATTCTCAAGCTTGAGGGGGAATGTTAGAATATTGTAAATATAACTAAGGATAATTTGATGTATCATAATTTATATTTTACTTAAAATACAAATTAGTACTTAAAATAAAATCATGATTTATTTTCTAGAATAGAATTCTAATTATTTCTTAGAATAGGTCCTAACTGTGTATATAAATAGGGCTTATATCTTGTAATATTGGATGAACAGTTTGATTAAAAGGTCTTTGGATTTTTAGAACAATGGAATTTTTGCAGTATTGCTGAATTGCTAATCTGTTTGTGTTCTCCTTTGTCACAAAGATCCCAACCATCAACTTTGTTATTTCTATATCGAGAGAGAATCAAAATCAAGAAGTTTAGCTAAATTCCCCGGAGTGATTAAAGCGACCGGCAGTACAGGCATAGGCAAGAAGCCCTAGACACAAAGCTGTGAATTGGTCGAAAAGCTAACTAACTTTGCTGAAATGTACCAAAATTTAACTAGTATTGCATTAATACCATACCTCCTCTGCCTGCTTCCAACTCCATCCTCGTCGGCATCCACCTCGCTGTCCTCGTCGCCCGTGTTTGGCGCCGCCTGGCCGTCCTGCTCGGCATTCAGCCTCCGACCACCCATCCTACGCCGATACTCCGAGCATACCAGAAACACATGGAACACGCACTGCACCGCGTAGCCCGCGATCCAGAGGCGGAGCGGGACACTAGGACGTTCGCACGCAGTGGCGCCGAGCACCGCAACGGCGACGGCGGAGAAGGCCAGGTTCCAGGCGATGTCAAGAGCCACCACCGGGCGGGAGTAGGCCCAGTTGGCGCGGCGTTCCTCCAGCTGGAGCGCCGCCGTCTCGCGGACGAGCATCGAGGGCCTTCGGTGGCCGGCGGCCCGGCCAAGGATGGAGACCACTCGGTTCGTCCGGGAAGCTGAACCCTGAGGCGGTAGCGGAGGCGGCGTCACCGGTCGGAGGAGGGTCGAGGCAGTCGAGTCCTCATCTCTCTCCATTTTCTCTTCCTCGGCGGCTCGCCCTCAAATGACTAGCTGTGCTCTCTTTTACAAGTAGTCCTTATAAAGTTGGAAGTCGTACCAAAATCAGAAAAAAAAAATAGAAACAACAAATACAAATTTTTAATATTTTTTTTTTAAATATTAAAAATAAAAAACAACTCGAAAATTTATATTTTGTAAAATTTTAGGCTTGAATCAAATTTCCCTGATTTTATATTAATTTTAAAAATGTTTTGATGAAAATAATTAGATATTTATATGAAAGAGTTAGTGAATGTTTTGTATAGAATGAAAGAACCATGTTAAGAGATGTTTGTGAGGTTGAAAATTCAAAATGCTAATTTTATTTTTTTTAAAACAAAAAGACTTTATCATGTATTTTTTATTATTTATGTATTTTATAGGAGTGATTGGTTGAGTTGAATGACAGATAGAGGTGATTTTGTAGTTGTTCATGGAATAATACTAATTCTTTTCCTTTTTTGAATGATGTATTTTTAGGTGGGAGAGATTTGTCGAGTTGAATGATAGGTTTGAATGGTAGATGGATGCCATTGTTTGAATTATGTCTTCTTAAAATTAATTGATGCCAACTTTATAGAGGATAATTTGGTATTTAATACTTATGTTAACTGTGAAAATAGTTTTAATTATTTGATGAAGATAGATTAAATCACAATTAGAGATGAACGAGACATCTAATAAAAACTTTATAAAATTAATGACATTTTTTTAATTGATGCCAACTTTATAAACTCATGGTTCTTTTAGATAATAAAGTTTCAGTATCATTCATTTCACATAATTTTTATAATTTTAAACATACATATTCATTCTCATTATATCTCTCTCTTTTTCACATTCAAATTTTTACACTATCAAATTCAGATCTAAAGGCATATGTTCCGGAAAGAATCAACGTCGATGGTCAGTCACCAAGGTTCAACCCATGCGGATGATCACGAAAGAGGAAGAGCTCCCACCTACGAGGTTAACACAAGCGTTAATAGGAACACGCAGGAGATTGTCCGACGGAGCCCACTCTGACGCTCAAATCAGTACAAGAGAATTCCTGGAGAAGGAAATAAAGAGAAGTGTGCCTAAGGGTGAACGTTGTTGGACCTTATATGGCTATAGAGGGGAGAGGTGAATATAGCCAGACACTACAAATCTTGCACTTTTGAAGGTTTCTGCACTTATGGGTTAGACAGCGGAATACAAATGCTGAAACAGAAACAAAGCAGAACACCAAAACAAAAATAGACAACAACCCGACGCTAACACCGTGATGTACAAGGTTCGGGGATAACTTGTCCCTACTCCTTGGCGTGCCCGTAAGGTGGGTGATCCCTTGATCGTCGACAGATCAAGCCCCGGTGAACCCGGATAAGATAGAGCCTCCTTCTCGGTGGAGAAACCTCTCCACAGATCTCACGGATGATGGAACTTGAGTACAGGAGATCACACAAGAAGGAATGCTCACTCAGATCTCACAAGGATGTAGTAGAACGCTTAAGCACAGAGCAACAGAGAGCACGAACACAGCCCAGCCAAACTTCCCATGTTTCTGTCTTGTTCTCCTCTTCTCCTCTGCTTCCAGCTTCGTCTCTTAAGCTCCTGCCCAACGTCGCCAGCTCCATCAGCACCACTGACTCACACCCTGACCCGCTGAGCACTCAGTCCACTGAACACTCCTCCAGCTAAGCCTCTGTCAGTTACCAGCCGCGCCTTCGTCAGTTGCCAGTTGCGCCAGACGCCGTCGAGACCTGAAAACACAATAGATCCAAACCTGATCCATGGAAAGTCCTCCATTGACCCTCCTTGAGTATTTGAATCCTCTTGTATCACCTTTACACTCCAACAGACGCTTAGCAATGCATATCAAAACATATCAGCAGTGTATCAGAGAATCGACAGAGAAAACAGACGCGATCAGAGCGTTTGACAATGATTTCGAATTAAAGTTCAGCTACTGATCGGTCACCGGACCGATCAGAGAGGACCCTGATCGATCACCAGACCGATCAGGTATAGTCCTGACCGATCAGGCTCCAGCCTGATCGGTCCATAGTGAGAAACTAAAAATCGCAGATTCTTGTGACCGGTCACCAGATCGGTCACCAGACCGATCCAGAAATCTTCTTGTCACAATCCCACAGTAAATACACTACTGATCGGTCACCAGACCGATCAGGTTGTGGCCTGAATGGTCTGGGGACCGATCAGGGCACTCCATGACCGATCAGGCTCCAGCCTGATCAGTTATAGTGCGGAGCTCGCGACATTTGATCGTTCACCAGAACGATCTGAATAGTATCCCTGATCGGTCACTAGACCGATCAGGAACCGCACAGAAGGTTTGCCAAAGTCACTGTATGTTCCTTGATCGGTCACCAGACCGATCAGACATCGCTGGATCGGTCACCAGACCGATCTACGAGGGAACTTCATGCCAACTTCCCTGATCAGTCACCAGACTGATCCGGGCAAGGCCAAACCTACCATAAGTCAAGAGAACTGGCTCCCAGCCTCCCCTGACTCGTGCTCAGTCCCTCGGACAAGACTCCGTGCCCAGTTTCACTCACCGGGACTTCAACCTAGCTTCCCAAGCTAGGATCTGGCTTCACTCACCAGGATTCCATCACCTAGCCCTCCAAGCTAGGACTTTTCACCCAACCCTCCAAGTTAGGACTTTTCACCTAGCCCTCCAAGCTAGGACTTTTCACCTAACCCTCCAAGTTGGGACTTTTCACCTAGCCTTCCAAGCTAGGACTTTTCACCCAACCCTCCAAGTTAGGACTTTTCACCTAGCCCTCCAAGCTAGGACTTTTCACCTAACCCTCCAAGTTGGGACTTTTCACCTAACCCTCCAAGTTGGGACTTTTCACCTAGCCTTCCAAGCTAGGACTTTTCACCCAACCCTCCAAGTTAGGACTTTTCACCTAGCCCTCCAAGCTAAGACTTTTCACCTAGCCCTCCAAGCTAGGACTTTTCACCTAAACCTCAAAGTTGGGACTTTTCACATGCCTAACCCTCCAGGTTAGGACTTTTCCCACCTAGCCCTCTAAGCTAAGATTTCGTGCCCAGTCCGCGAGTAGGACATAATCCTCATTCGTTTAACCAGACTTAAATCAAAACTTAAATCGGTGTCAACACCAAAACAACAATTAGGGTTAGATTGCATCAACAAACGTACCCCCTTACCTGGGGGTTGGAGTATATTTTATACCTGCGGCGACAGTCACACGTGTCCCCGTATTTTTCTCCACGTCCCCTCAATTATCGGTTATTGGATAATCCCTGTAACGGTCTTCGCAGCCATTAAATTTGGATCGTTGCGATAAAAAGGCTCTAATGACCATGGATTATGGGTCATGATTATCCCATAATTACTGGTGATAATTATCCGTAGATCCGAAGAAAGGGAGCGGTTAACTGAGGCTGGACTACCGAATAGGGTGATCCTTGGGCTCCGCCACCCCGAGGTGATCTCGAGGTCCTTTGGCCCGGGGGGATCCCGTGCGCTCACCTTCCTGAGGTGATGTCGGGGCCCTGATCTCCCGAGGTGACCTCGGGCATATGTCCTCCTGGAGCGATCTTCCAGGATATGTCTACTCGAGGTAGTCTCGGAGATCTACTTTCCCGAGAGGGTCTCGGGAGTCGAGGGAAGAGAGTCATCCAGACTTAGTAGATCTCGCCACATAGCTTCTTCAATCCACGTGTCAGCCACGGGGTGCTCAACTGTTGGGACCGGGTGCATGTCGACAAGGATACGAGTTCGTAAAATTTAAAATTTTTACGTGCAGCGGAAGAGTTTGCATAAAATAATTTCTTAAATTATTTTAACTTCGTATCTAGCATGCAACCTTATAGTGTATCGACATAATCATGAAATAAAAGTTTGCGAAAAGTAAACTAATTTACCAAGTACCTCGCGTAACTCGAAGTAAGGGACGAGATCCAACCGTAGCGTCCCTTGGAAGCTTCGCCTCTATTCGCGTCCACGCCGAGTTCTCTTCGGGATGACTTCACAAAGTCACGAGTTTTGTGCCGACGAGAACTACTAGATTCTCGGAAGGCACAACTAGAAGGACAAGAGAAATAATGGAAAAACTAACCGATGAAATAACGGAATCAAATTCCGAGAAGAGAGGAGTCGCTATCCGCTTCTTCTTCTTCGTCTTCGGGTTCTTCTCCTTCTTGAAACCTCACGGCAAACACCCTTGTTGGTGTTGTGGTTGGGCGCCGGCCCTAGAGAGGCTAGGGTGCGCCGGCCCTAAGGGAGGAAGAAGAGGTGGAGGAGAGGAGATTAAGAGAAAGAGAGAGGGAGTAATTAATCTCTTAATTGTGTGGAATAAGGGCTAGCATTTGGTTCCTTTATATAGTAGCAACTCCTTCGCTAAGTCTCCCTCTAAACCGAATTAACGGAATTAACGGAATTAGTTATAAGAAATTTATCTTATAAATTTTCTTATTGCTTATTCCGTTTAAGCCTAGTCTTATTATAAACAATTTATAATAAAACAAATTAGTTATCATAAGAGATTTATCCTATAAATTCTCTTATGAATTTTATTATAACTAACTTTATAATAAAACTAATTATTTATCATAAGAAATTTATCCTATAAATTCTTATGAATTAATTCCGTTTAAACCAAGTCTTTATTATAACTAATTTATAATAAAAACTAATTTTTCTTCTCTTTAAATTATAGAATAAATTTTATAAGAAATTTATAAACTTTCTTATTATGAAAAAATCAATTCATAATTGATTTTATAAAATTAAAATAAACCTAATTCATGGATTATTTTAATCTTCCAAAAAAGAATAAATTTCTATAAATTTTATTTATATAAATTTCTTTATACAAATTTATTTATCCATAATTTATAAAATAAATCGTACTAGATTTATTTAATTAATTAAACCAATTAAATTGGTTTATTCTCCTCTATTTGGCCGGCCACCAAAGAGGGTTTGGCACCCTCTTTGGCCGGCCAAACCAACCCGGACCGCCGCGAATTAAACTCATTTAATTCGCCCAAAAAGCCTTTAAAAGACTTAGCCATTTTTAGCTTCCATTGCGCCTCTGACTAACTAGATTCGACTTATTTCTCTTGATCGGAAAATCCAATTTTCAACTCGTTTTAAATCCCTCGGATTACTCGTAGTGCGTGTGACTAAATAGGCTTTCGATTTATGTTGGCCGTCTATAATTAACTGATTATAGAACGATCATGAGTGGCACCTAGTAGTACATCATGATCCCCAATTAATCGAAAGATCAACGGTTTGACCTCAGAAGAAATTATTCTGAAACCCTTCAGCAGCTCTAATGAATCGTGCCCCATTCCCTTCACCACCTTATACCCACTTGGTTCAGGACACGGTCAATGGTGTCAGTCCCCACTAGGCTGACTACGTCACACCTAGCCCAAGTAATGTCTTACTCGTCCTTTGGATTTCTAATTACTCTCATGTATTTTAGAGACTCTCACTCTAAACATGATATGCTCTGGCCAGAGGCTTTGAGTAACAATCTGACGATAGGCCTGGGTATACATCTCCTCGCAAGGAGTGGTGAATCCTTTGTAGGCTGTTCAAACATCTTCGGGCACTTCGGCTTACACCCGATCATCCTGGGTCCACACCTCCTTGGAGATGCTTGCTTAAGATGTTAAAGTATAAGTCTCTATGACCAAGATGACTTGAACACCGCAAGTCAAAGGAACATCGCACTTAAGCCGTAGTAAGATCTTCATTGACATATCTACATGTAGATTCCCATATGAAGTCTTACAGCTAGTCACTCCAATGAACTAGTTCCCTTAACTAGCATCCATGTTTATCTCCGGACATCCCAATGTCACCAGCCAGTGAGAATCAGCTGATTAGAGAATAACCCATGCTAGTCTCAACAGAATTGATAGTGTCCGTTTTTATCAATTCATCGACTAGGGATATTTTCAATACTTCACATTTGCGCATTTAGAGATAATCACTAGTTGTGATCTCATCACAAATTCTCTTATGCTGTGAGTTGTATTGCGGACATTCAGTAGATGAGTTTAAGATCCCAATCAAATACACAAGCATGTATACTCAAATAGTGAATTATCATTTATTAATATAAATGTTTTACAATCATAAGGCGATTGCCTTAGGACACTTCTCTCATATCACTAACAAACTCCCACTTGGCCTAATGCCAATCGCTACGGTATCCAATACCACAGGCTCTAACATGACCCTCAAACTTGCTTTGAGGCAAGGCCTTAGTTAAAGGATCCGCTATATTCCTTTCAGTGGGAACTCTCTCAATTTGTATGTCATTCCTACTTATAATCTCTCTGATCAGATGATAGCGGCGAAGCACGTGTTTGGATCGCTGATGAGACCTTGGTTCCTTTGCTTGTGCAATAGCTCCATTGTTGTCGCAGTAAACCGGCACTGCATCATCAATGGTTGGAACCACACCAAGTTCGGAGACAAACTTCTTGATCCAGACTGCTTCCTTTGCTGCTTCCGAAGCTGCGATATATTCCGCTTCCGTGGTGGAATCCGCTACGGTGTCTTGTTTGGAACTTTTCCAACTTACTGCGCCTCCATTCAAAGTAAATACGTATCCAGACTGCGATTTGGAGTCATCCTTATCTGTCTGGAAACTGGCATCTGTATACCCACGTATTACCAAATCTCCTTCTCCATATATTAGGAACACATCCTTAGTTCTTCTTAAGTACTTAAGGATTGTCTTAACAGCCGCCCAGTGATCCATTCCTGGATCCGACTGGTATCTGCTTGTGACGCTCAAAGCATACGATACATCAGGCCTAGTACATAACATAGCATACATGATAGATCCTATCGCGGATGCATAGGGAATCTTATTCATGCAAATCCTCTCGTCTTCTGTGCGCGGACACATAGACTTTGAAAGGTTGATCCCATGCCTGATGGGAAGGTAACCTTTCTTGGATTCCGACATGCTAAACCTTTTTAGCACTCGGTCTATATATGTAGACTGTGAAAGACCAGCAACCGTTTTGATCTATCTCTATAGATTCTAATCCCAAGGATATAGGTTGCTTCTCCCAGGTCTTTCATGGAGAAAGTTTTGGATAACCAAATTTTAACTGTCTGTAAGACTGAAATATCGTTTCCTATAAGTAAGATGTCGTCGACATATAATACTAGGAATACGACTGCACTCCCACTAACCTTCTTGTACACACAGGGTTCGTCAGGATTTTGTGAGAAATCAAACTTTTTGATTGTCTCATCAAAACGGATATTCCAGCTCCTAGATGCTTGCTTCAGTCCATATATGGATCGTCGAAGCTTGCATACCTTGGTTTTATCAACCGATGTGAAACCTTCAGGCTGTATCATGTATACGTCCTCAAGCAGGTTTCCGTTAAGGAAAGCTGTTTTCACATCCATTTGCCATATCTCATAATCATAATGAGCTGCTATGGCTAGGAGCATCCGAATGGATTTAAGCATAGCTACTGGCGAATAGGTTTCGTCATAATCAATTCCTTGTTTCTGACGATATCCTTTTGCCACTAATCTAGCCTTAAAGGTAACAACATTACCTTCCATGTCGGTTTTCTTCTTGAAAACCCACTTGCACCCTATGGGTTTAATCCCTTCAGGTGGGTTAACCAAGTCCCATACTTGATTTTCGTACATGGAATCCATTTCCGACTTCATGGCTTCAAGCCATTTGTCCCTTTCTGAACTTTTCAGAACATCTTCATAACTGATAGGTTCGTCATCGCCAATGAGCAACACGTCGTTCGATTCACTTACGAGAAATCCGTATCTCTCTGGAATGTTGCGTGTCCTATCAGACCTACGAAGAGGTGGTGTAGTTTTAGGTTCAACTGATAGCTCATCATTATGAATTATCGGTTGTGGGCCTAGACTCGGTGTCTCTGTAATGTCTATTGGAGTTTCTTGAACTTCATCAAGTTCAAAGCCACTCCCACTGTTTTCTTGTAAAAGAAATTCTTTTTCTAGAAATACAGCATGCCTTGAAACAAACACCTTTTGTTCCAAGGGATGATAGAATTGGTAACCCTTCGTTTCCTTAGGGTATCCAATAAATAGACATTTATCAGACTTAGCATCCAATTTGTCTGATACAACCCGCTTCACGTAAGCAGGACAACCCCATATCTTAAGGTGAGTTAAGTGAGGTTTCTTACTATTCCAAATCTCATATGGAGTAGTAGAGACTACCTTGGTCGGGACTCTGTTTAATAAATAAACAGCTGTCTTAAGTGCATAACCCCAAAAGGATTTTGGAAGAGTTGCATGATTCATCATTGACCTAACCATGTCCATCAAGGTTCGGTTGCGCCTCTCAGATACACCATTATGCTGTGGTGTATATGGCGGAGTCCATTGGGATAATATCCCATTGTCCCTTAGATAATCTTGAAACTCTTGACTTAAGTATTCACCACCCCGATCGGATCGAAGTATTTTAATACTTTTGCCAAGCTGTTTCTCTACTTCATTTCTGAACTCTTTGAATTTCTCAAAGGCTTCAGATTTGTGTTTCATCAAGAACACGTACCCGAATCGTGAGTGATCATCGATAAAGGTGATGAAGTAGCTATAGCCTCCTTGTGCAAGAGTTGACATTGGTCCACATACATCAGTATGTATTAGACCAAGCAATTCTCCCACTGGATTACCTTTTCCGGTAAAGGGTAATTTGGTCATCTTGCCTTTTAAGCACGATTCGCATGTATCAAATGAATCGGGTTCAAATGATTCCAAAATTCCACATCGGTGCAATTCGGTCATGCGTTTCTTACTTACATGGCCAAGACGACAATGCCAAGTGTAGGAGTCTATTCGATTATCTATTCGAGCACGTTTGTTGCTAACTTCGATATTGAAAACGTCACTGGATAAATCTAACGTGTAGATGCCATTGCACAAAGTTCCATTCCCATAAAGAACGCCATTTAAAGTTATGTAACAACAATTGTTACTAAAAGTTAAATGATAACCCTTTTCATTCAAACATGAAATAGATACAATGTTCTTTATCAACGAAGGAACGAAATAGCAATTATCCAATTCTAAGATACGTCCAGTCGGGAGCTTTAGCAAATATGTTCCGATGGCAACAGCAGCAATCCTTGCTCCATTTCCAACTCGCAAATCTGCTTCTCCCTTGACGAGTCTTCTTCTATTCCTTAGCCCTTGTATGTCATTACATATATGTGAGCTACACCCAGTATCAAGTACCCATGTGTTTGAGGAAATAGAGTGACATTCAATAACGAAGATACTTGAAGAGGATGGGGCATCGGATGCCTTCTCTTTCAAGGACTCAAGATAAATCTTGCAGTTTCTTCGCCAGTGACCCTCCTTGCCACAATGATGGCAAGTGCCTTTTGGTTTCTTTTCAGTCTTTTTAGCCTTTTTCTTCTTTCCCTTATTCTGTTCTTTGGCCTTCCTCTTAGAACCTTTCTTTGAGGAACCAACTAACAGTATCGTCTTCTGATCCTGCTTTACAGAAGGCTCTATAGTCTTCAGCAGGTTGAGCAACTCAGGAAACTGGTCTGGAGTTGCATTTTCAGAAGGACGTTTGGGAAGTTGATCTTCAAGGACACAAGCAGGCTTTTCTGCCTTAAGGACTATCCTCAGGTTTCGAAGCCAGTCTATGAAGTTAGGCCAGTTAATTTGTTGGTGTCCAAGATGGAAGCAAATTCAGAGAAGACATGATCGAGTGATTAACCTAGAAATACAAATTGAGATTATGTGAGAAGATTTATTAAAGAATGTATCAACATACATAAATTAAATCCTATTTATTTTTCGAATTGATTCACCCTTATTATCAATTCGGGAGATCGTAGGAACATCTCCAAATAGGTTGATATCCAACCATAGATAAGAACAACCATGGCTGTGGCCATCAAGTTCTTCTTAGCTATGAAGGTAGGTAATTATACCGATTACACATCACATATATGTAACTATCACATTATGCTATCAACTAATTGAATGTTTGCATAAAACATTGGGTTGTTAACTCATTAACAAGTATGTATCATTATACATAGCACCCAACTGCACCTCTCTTTACATCGACCTTGGCTGTGGCACAACAAATCGATGCTCCAAGCTTAAGGCTGACCCATTAATCAAGAAATAGTTTTAACATGGTTGGAGCTCATTCAACCGCTTAGTCAGGCTTGGATGTGTCCAACAACCAAAACTAATGATTGACCTCTGACTCGAACTATATTATTCATAAACTAATTCCATGGTTTGAACATGTTGAGGTTCAAGTCGGGCATGAATGTGTCCATCAACCCAAGCGAGAAACAAAACTCCGATTCTAACCATATTAATGGAAGGTGTTGGCCTTAATATTTTGTAAGGGGTTA
>JAGFNQ010004825.1:60858-82890 GCA_024364735.1 Boesenbergia rotunda
TCTTAAGGTGAGTTAAGTGAGGTTTCTTACTATTCCAAATCTCATATGGAGTAGTAGAGACTACCTTGGTCGGGACTCTGTTTAATAATAAACAGCTGTCTTAAGTGCATAACCCCAAAGGATTTTGGAAGAGTTGCATGATTCATCATTGACCTAACCATGTCCATCAAGGTTCGGTTGCGCCTCTCAGATACACCATTATGTTGTGGTGTATATGGCGGAGTCCATTGGGATAATATCCCGTTGTCCCTTAGATAATCTTGAAACTCTTGACTTAAGTATTCACCACCCCGATCGGATCGAAGTATTTTAATACTTTTGCCAAGCTGTTTCTCTACTTCATTTCTGAACTCTTTGAATTTCTCAAAGGCTTCAGATTTGTGTTTCATCAAGAACACGTACCCGAATCGTGAGTGATCATCGATAAAGGTGATGAAGTAGCTACAGCCTCCTTGTGCAAGAGTTGACATTGGTCCACATACATCAGTATGTATTAGACCAAGCAATTCTCCCACTGGATTACCTTTTCCGGTAAAGGGTAATTTGGTCATCTTGCCTTTTAAGCACGATTCGCATGTATCAAATGAATCGGGTTCAAATGATTCCAAAATTCCACATCGGTGCAATTCGGTCATGCGTTTCTTACTTACATGGCCAAGACGACAATGCCAAGTGTAGGAGTCTATTCGATTATCTATTCGAGCACGTTTGTTGCTAACTTCGATATTGAAAACGTCACTGGATAAATCTAACGTGTAGATGTCATTGCACAAAGTTTCATTCCCATAAAGAACACCATTTAAAGTTATGTAACAACAATTGTTACTAAAAGTCAAATGATAACCTTTTTCATTCAAACATGAAATAGATACAATGTTCTTTATAACGAAGGAACGAAATAACAATTATCCAGTTCTAAGATACGTCCAGTGGGAGCTTTAGCAAGTATGTTCCGATGGCAACAGCAGCAATCTTTGCTCCATTTCCAACTCGCAAATTCGCTTCTCCTTGACGAGTCTTCTTCTATTCCTTAGCCCTGTATGTCATTACATATATGTGAGCTACACCCAGTATCAAGTACCCAGGTTTTGAGGAAATAGAGTGACATTCAATAACGAAGATACTTGAAGAGGATGGGGCATCGGATGCCTTCTCTTTCAAGGACTCAAGATAAATCTTGCAGTTTCTTCGCCAGTGACCCTCCTTGCCACAATGATGGCAAGTGCCTTTTGGTTTCTTTTCAGTCTTTTTAGCTTTTTCTTCTTTCCCTTATTCTGTTCTTTGGCCTTCCTCTTAGAACCTTTCTTTGAGGAACCAACTAACAGTATCGTCTTCTGATCCTGCTTTACAGAAGGCTCTATAGTCTTCAGCAGGTTGAGCAACTCAGGAAACTGGTCTGGAGTTGCATTTTCAGAAGGACGTTTGGGAAGTTGATCTTCAAGGACACAAGCAGGCTTTTCTGCCTTAAGGACTATCCTCAGGTTTCGAAGCCAGTCTATGAAGTTAGGCCCAGTTAATTTGTTGGTGTCCAAGATGGAAGGCAAATTCAGAGAAGACATGATCGAGTGATTAACCTAGAAATACAAATTGAGATTATGTGAGAAGATTTATTAAAGAATGTATCAACATACATAAATTAAATCCTATTTATTTTTCGAATTGATTCACCCTTATTATCAATTCGGGAGATCGTAGGAACATCTCCAAATAGGTTGATATCCAACCATAGATAAGAACAACCATGGCTGTGGCCATCAAGTTCCTCTTAGCTATGAAGGTAGGTAATTATACCGATTACACATCACATATATGTAACTATCACATTATGCTATCAACTAATTGAATGTTTGCATAAAACATTGGGTTGTTAACTCATTAACAAGTATGTATCATTATACATAGCACCCAACTGCACCTCTCTTTACATCGACCTTGGCTGTGGCACAACAAATCGATGCTCCAAGCTTAAGGCTGACCCATTAATCAAGAAATAGTTTTAACATGGTTAGAGCTCATTCAACCGCTTAGTCAGGCTTGGATGTGTCCAACAACCAAAACTAATGATTGACCTCTGACTCGAACTATATTATTCATAAACTAATTCCATGGTTTGAACATGTTGAGGTTCAAGTCGGGCATGAATGTGTCCATCAACCCAAGCGAGAAACAAAACTCCGATTCTAACCATATTAATGGAAGGTGTTGGCCTTAATATTTTGTAAGGGGTTTTGGGTCTCATTCTCTTTAAGCACATTCATGACATAAAATTATGTCATGACTAACGATTTCCTTAACAAAGTATGTATGTGACTTAATTTATCAAGTCTCATGAATTAAATTAGGAACCCGATTTCCTAATCATAATTTCATACTTTATTAAAGGAATTGTTTTGGGAAACAATTTCCTAAATTGTCATAATTAATTTCGGAAATAATATGTTCAAGACTTTGATTTCTCTAAATCAAATCTTATTAAATTAAGAGACAAATCCCTTAATTCAACCACATATTATTTTCATGAAAATCTCATTTAAGAAACTCTATAGGAAACCATTTTCCTAATTAATTTTGGAGACAACAATATGTAAGAGCATCACCTCTTAAACATATTTTATTCATGGATTTAATTAATTACAACAAATTATTTTCTAAGGGTGGCTCCCCGAGGCTCAGATACCCAAAGAAAAGTAATGTGTTGTAAATCCAATTGGACGGCTCCCCGAGGCTCAATCCAATCAAACATGACAATTTCAATTAAAATTGGGAAATTAAATTACAACAACTAACTTTAAATTGGACGGCTCCCCGAGGCTCAATCTAAAATAAAGAATTTTGTTGTCAATTTAAAAACCAATTCAAATTTAATTGTCAATTAACTGTCCATGAATTTGTCTAGACTTTCTTAAAAGAAAGTGCCCAAAATTGCGAGATTTCGAAAATTGATTTTCACAATAATTGTAAGTTTCTGGTACAAAGGAAACTTACATATTTCCAAAATTGGAAAATTTCTAAAATAGAAAAATTTCCAAAATTGGAAAGTTTCCAAAGATGGGAAGATTTCGAAAATATTATAAAATTTCAGAAAATAGAAAATTTCAAACGTTTGCGAAATTTCATGAGGATTTCCAAACTTTGAAATTCCTAAATCTAAAATTTATTATAATTCGAAAGTTTCCATAATTGAAAATTTTTTCCGAAATTGAGATCATGACAATGTTTTCCACAAAACAATTATTTGATTAAGTCGAACACTAACCGGCTCTGATACCACTGTTAGGACCGGGTGCATGTCGACAAGGATAAGAGTTCGTAAAATTTAAAATGTTTACGTGCAGCGGAAGAGTTTGCATAAAATAATTTCCTAAATTATTTTAACTTCGTATCTAGCATGCAACCTTATAGTGTATCGACATAATCATGAAATAAAAGTTTGCGAAAAGTAAACTAATTTACCAAGTACCTCGCGTAACTCGAAGTAAGGGACGAGATCCAACCGTAGCGTCCCTTGGAAGCTTCGCCTCTATTCGCGTCCACACCGAGTTCTCTTCGGGATGACTTCACAAAGTCACGAGTTTTGTGCCGACGAGAACTACTAGATTCTCGGAAGGCACAACTAGAAGGACAAGAGAAATAATGGAAAAACTAACCGATGAAATAACGGAATCAAATTCCGAGAAGAGAGGAGTCGCTATCCGCTTCTTCTTCTTCGTCTTCGGGTTCTTCTCCTTCTTGAAACCTCACGGCAAACACCCTTGTTGGTGTTGTGGTTGGGCGCCGGCCCTAGAGAGGCTAGGGTGCGCCGGCCCTAAGGGAGGAAGAAGAGGTGGAGGAGAGGAGATTAAGAGAAAGAGAGAGGGAGTAATTAATCTCTTAATTGTGTGGAATAAGGGCTAGCCTTTGGTTCCTTTATATAGTAGCAACTCCTTTGCTAAGTCTCCCTCTAAACCGAATTAACGGAATTAACGGAATTAGTTATAAGAAATTTATCTTATAAATTTTCTTATTGCTTATTCCGTTTAAGCCTAGTCTTATTATAAACAATTTATAATAAAACAAATTAGTTATCATAAGAGATTTATCCTATAAATTCTCTTATGAATTTTATTATAACTAACTTTATAATAAAACTAATTATTTATCATAAGAAATTTATACTATAAATTCTTATGAATTAATTCCGTTTAAACCAAGTCTTTATTATAAACTAATTTATAATAAAAACTAATTCTTCTTCTCTTTAAATTATAGAATAAATTTTATAAGAAATTTATAAACTTTCTTATTATGGAAAAATCAATTCATAATTGATTTTATAAAATTAAAATAAACCCAATTCATGGATTATTTTAATCTTCCATAAAAGAATAAATTTCTATAAATTTTATTTATACAAATTTCTTTATACAAATTTATTTATCCATAATTTATAAAATAAATCGTACTAGATTTATTTAATTAATTAAACCAATTAAATTGGTTTATTCTCCTCAATTTGGCCGGCCACCAAAGAAGGGTTTGGCACCCTCTTTGGCCGGCCAAACCAACCCGGACCGCCGCGAATTAAACTCATTTAATTCGCCCAAAAAGCCTTTAAAAGACTTAGCCATTTTTAGCTTCCATTGCGCCTCTGACTAACTCAGATTCGACTTATTTCTCTTGATCGGAAAATCCAATTTTCAACTCGTTTTAAATCCCTCGGATTACTCGTAGTGCGTGTGACTAAATAGGCTTTCGATTTATGTTGGCCGTCTATAATTAACTGATTATAGAACGATCATGAGTGGCACCTAGTAGTACATCATGATCCCCAATTAATCGAAAGATCAACGGTTTGACCTCAGAAGAAATTATTCTGAAACCCTTCAGCAGCTCTAATGAATCGTGCCCCATTCCCTTCACCACCTTATACCCACTTGGTTCAGGACACGGTCAATGGTGTCAGTCCCCACTAGGCTGACTACGTCACACCTAGCCCAAGTAATGTCTTACTCGTCCTTTGGATTTCTAATTACTCTCATGTATTTTAGAGACTCTCACTCTAAACATGATATGCTCTGGCCAGAGGCTTTGAGTAACAATCTGACGATAGGCCTGGGTATACATCTCCTCGCAAGGAGTGGTGAATTCTTTGTAGGCTGTTCAAACATCTTCGGGCACTTCGGCTTACACCCGATCATCCTGGGTCCACACCTCCTTGGAGATGCTTGCTTAAGATGTTAAAGTATAAGTCTCTATGACCAAGATGACTTGAACACCGCAAGTCAAAGGAACATCGCACTTAAGCCGTAGTAAGATCTTCATTGACATATCTACATGTAGATTCCCATATGAAGTCTTACAGCTAGTCACTCCAATGAACTAGTTCCCTTAACTAGCATCCATGTTTATCTCCGGACATCCCAATGTCACCAGCCAGTGAGAATCAGCTGATTAGAGAATAACCCATGCTAGTCTCAACAGAATTGATAGTGTCCGTTTTTATCAATTCATCGACTAGGGATATTTTCAATACTTCACATTTGCGCATTTAGAGATAATCACTAGTTGTGATCTCATCACAAATTCTCTTATGCTGTGAGTTGTATTGTGGACATTCAGTAGATGAGTTTAAGATCCCAATCAAATACACAAGCATGTATACTCAAATAGTGAATTATCATTTATTAATATAAATGTTTTACAATCATAAGGCGATTGCCTTAGGACACTTCTCTCATATCACTAACATCAACCCCATCACAAGTCTCTCCCTTCAAGTCTAATCAAAGGAAGTGTGGTTGACTGATTAGACCAGTATTATAAAGAAGAAGCTATGTTGTGGTGGGCCCATGTATCCATTACTTCTTGGCGGCTTGCCAAGTCCGAAAAATCAAAGCATTCGTCTCTAGACCCGAAACGGATTCTTGAATCGGCCCAACATCTCCGCATGTTTCGAGGCAGCACAACAATAGCTGTCCTTGCCCCCTTGAAAGCGCATGGGGTATTTTAATGGCGACAAGGCGGTCTAGCGAATGCAGCCCTGCCACGTATTCCATCATTTTCTGCGCAACGATCTCCCACTGATACGCGCCGCAGGGCCATATGAAGCGGCGACTGTAAAGGATGGTAGCGCCTTGATATGCATGATCAGCAGTGTTGACGTGTCGTGCTCCTATTGCTCATATGAGGGCGGCTTCTCTCTATAAAACGGGTGCAACGACACCTTTCTGCTTTCTTGCTTTATCTATTTTCAACATCTTCATTCGCCTTCTGCTTGCCTTGCTACCGCATCTCTTCTCAATGTAAGTCTCCTTCTCCTGTTGTCTCTCTTCATTCACCCTTATGGGTCCAGTAGAGAAGAGGAAGAAAAAGAAGAGAACCCAAGGCGAGGGCGAAGACTTCTCAGAGAAACTGACCTATCACCCGAAATTGTATGAGACCATCTCCTCTAGGGTTAAGGTAGAGTCCCTCTAGGCCGCCTGCCAGAGGTATAGTATCCCAGAGGATTGGGAAGTGAGAGTTCCGGCCTTAGGTCAATCACTCGTAGAACCTCCTGCGGGTTTTTTCACCTTCTTCTTGGGACAGGTAGAATTAGGGCTTCGTTTCCCTATTCCCCCTTCTTTATGAATGCTGCCGCCTATTTTGATATTTCTCTCCACTAGATGACCCTCAATGTCTTCGCTTAGATGGGCGTTCGTTTCACTCTCTTTACTTTTCTTCTTTTCTTCCTTCTCTTCCATATTTGGTCTATCTAATAGTCTCTGTAGTAGCGTACAAACACAAGAACCGGCAATTCAAATCTTCATCTTCTATTCCGTTGCTAATCGATAAAGGAGTTTGATTGCTTGAACAACAAGTTTGTTCAAGTGAACACTCAATCGAAAAGCATGAAGATGAAGTAGGTCGTTCGGGAAGCTTTCTTTCCCTATCCGGATTAGTTCTAATTAATAGAATTTTAATCCGGGAATATAGGGAGGAATCCCGCCAGCCAACAGAGGCTACAAAGGTGAACATGTTAAATACTATAAAAATGGGAGTGCTTAAACGAGTAAACCCAAAAATTAGGGAGGAGATTGGAATTAATGAGATTTGAAGGGTCTTTTGGTAAAATGCCAAAACTCTGATTAGCCCTAAAGGCCTAAACTCTTCGTCGCACAACTCCCTTCCTCTTCCAACACCGCAACTTCCCCTACACATGACCCTTGTGGTTTTGCTCTCCTCCTTACTCGCCCGACGTTAAAGCCCTAATCGTGCCTCTTTCCTCGTGATTCCTCCCTCGCACGGTCCCTCCGCAATTCTTTCTCCTCTTCCATGC
This sequence comes from Boesenbergia rotunda, assembly GCA_024364735.1. Classification (NCBI taxonomy): domain Eukaryota; kingdom Viridiplantae; phylum Streptophyta; class Magnoliopsida; order Zingiberales; family Zingiberaceae; genus Boesenbergia; species Boesenbergia rotunda. The sequence continues at coordinate 68,153 of JAGFNQ010004825.1, forward strand.
TAGTCACCACAATGCTTCCTTTCTCATAGTGTGCATGTGTGGGTCGTGAAAGTTTCAGATCGGCGATTCTCTAAGGTAAGGGATCTTGTTGGGTCCGTGATGGATGTAGTAGGCATATATTTTGTGATTGGGATAGATTGTTTCTACCTTGAGGTTTTAAGTTGATCATGTTCTATTAAAATACTATCAATGGGTTAACAAGAATCTCAAAAGCTAAATGAGAGAATAAAATTGATCGCCAAGATATAATGTATCTTTTCCTATACTCAGCACATATGGGAGATGCATATATATTTTTGTAGGGATGTTATAAGGATACGTGACGTGAACTACTACTAGGTAAATGGTTAGTATTTTTGGGTGGTCTCTTAGGTATGGTTTGAGGTTAAACCTAATTAAGAATGAACCCCTTGTGTTTAAAATTTAATTAAACAGACGTTGTAATTAGGATTTATCTTTGTTTACTTGTAGCTAAGTATTTAATGAATAGTATAAATAGCTTAACCCTAATCTAGATACAGGACCTTGATTATTTACATGTATACGGTCGTAGGGTTCTTTTGGACACGTTCTATAATTAAGGCAGGTACTTCTCCTTTGTCTTCTTGTAGATTATTTATCTTAAATGCATAGCTGTTTATGTTTAAGTAGGACTTCTTGACCTTATCTTTTGTTGTTTGTTTTTAATATCATCCATTGAGACTTTCTTTACTTGATCTTCAAGCTAATCGTGTTTTATGTTCGTACAGTTTCACCGTTGATTTTCTATTATGTAAAGTACCACTTATACGCAAGTACTTAAAAACTATCATTAAAAACAACTAGGGTTGGTTGGTATTAGAAATACCCTACCTAGTAGTTTAGTTGCATGTTTGATGATTTTGGGTCTTATTTATTGTATGGTTGCATAATTGGTATTCTTGATTGCTTGTGCATTTAGTATCATGCACTATGTTTACATCGTTGCATGCTGACGAGTATTGGCTTCCATATGGTTAAGTCATCGTCAGTCATTTAGTTGTTTTGCCCATTCAACCACTCATTGTGGTAGTTACAAGAGTGCGAGCAACTGTCCTGTTACGCCACACTCGATCACTCATGTGCAATGGATGTCGGAGTTGTAGGCAAGCAGTTGACACCCTCACCGTTATTTTCCGAGAGATACTAAAGTTGTTGGTGGCTCCCCCTTTTTTCGAGGGCTTTTGAAGTAGTTGGCTCCCTAGCATCCTGTCCAGTCAACCACATATACTAGTGGTATTTGTTGGAGTGCATATAATTGTCACAACCCTACCCACTTGACCACACAGATGTGATGTGTTAGCGGCTTGACTGGTGTCAGGGGTGACACATGTCATTGCATCATATACATCTATTGCATTATGCATTTTCTTGTGCTTGCTGCATGTATATGAGCTATGATTATTATATTTGGTTGACATGTATGTGTGTTTTGATATTATGTTATAACTTTGTTTCAAACATGCTTAGTTCTTTTTCTGATTCCTAGAGACTATATATTGTTGTCTCTTTTGCTTGTTATATCTTTTTGTTATGTCACGCATCTATCTACTCATATACCCGCAGAGTCTGCCCGGACTCATCACTCCCACTATCTATTTTTGTTTCAGATAGCAGATAGATGTATTACTTGGAGCTAGGAGAGGATCCAGTTGCCAGTCCCATCATGTCGACTCATTTTTAGAGTTTGTTCCAGTGTCTGGTTTATTTCTGCATGATATTCCTAGACTAGTATTTATTTTATTTATCTGGTATCATCTTAGTATATTTATGTTTATGTCTTGTTGGTCTGGTATGTTCTTTTTGGACTTACATTGGAGTTTTCTTCCGTATTCAGACTCTCTATTTTTTTATTTTTCTTAAAGATATTAGCTGCGTGGTTGTGGAGTTTTATTTTATATTTGTGATGGCCAAGCCATCGTATGCATTATGAGTTATGTATAAATGTCTCAACTTGTCCACCATATAGGGGAGATGTTATCCGATTTTCGAGGAAGCATGAGCCTCTGGGGCGTGACAATTTTTGGTATCAGAGCTAGGTTTCGAGTTCATTTGGGTATCTGTGGATTTTATGGAGTTATTTTTGGTGGATTATCAGAGTGTTAGTTTTTGCGAGTTTTGTTATGTCTGTATATTTTTATATTTTGGATTTTCCGAAGTTTTACCTGTAACACATTATTAGTGCAACTTAGTATTTTTTGGATATTTTAGAGTGATGGGCCCATAACCCATAGGTCACGAGGTTTTGCTATTTTAAATTCGGTGTCTGTGGGTTTTTATGGAGTTGTTTTATTAGGTCTATCTATATTTTTCGGATTTTTATATTTTTGCGGAGTTATTTTCTTGATATGGTTGTGTTTTGGGACTTAACAGCGACCAGATCTCTCCAGCAAACAAGAAGTAGGTAGGTTTTAAATTTTGATAAAAGTATATCTAAGTAATGCGTGTTGGTTTTGATAATAGGTATGCCTCGTCGTATTGAGTTGTTTCCACCCCATGCACGTGGTCGTGGACGACGATCACGGGGGAGGCCAGTGGAGTCAGAGGGAGACTTAGTCGGGAAGTTGAGAAGCCCACCAGGGTGGAGCCGACTGGTCGGGGACCAGCTCATCAGGACCTTTTGGGTGAGCTGAGACCTCCACCACTGAGAGTATCTCCTTCTTATCTGGTAGTAGTTCTAATTGTACCATTAGAGGCAGGTCCATCAGTGCCACCAGTGGCAGTCCCTGTAGTGCCATCAGTGATACCCCCTGCCCAAGCGGGTTGGATTCAAGACAGCTCGAATTCAGTTATTGGCAGCGTCTGTGAAGGGTCGTTTCACACTGTTCCAAGGAGAACCAGATCCATATGCTGCTCGTTCCTGGTTGGAGACATTGGAGGGCACCTTCAGCTATATGACTCTCACAGACATAGAGAAGGTGGAGTTGACTACTTATCATCTTCGAGATCAGCCGTCACTTGGTGGAACATGAAGAAGACTATTATTGGTGGACGACCAATTAATTGGGTTTCTTTTCATGAACCTTTTGAAGGAAAATATTATCCTTTGCATTTTGTACGGCCCGACGGTAAGAGTTTCTTGGCCTTCACCAGGGTGATCACTCAGTTTTGGAGTATGAGGCAGAATTCAATCATCTGGCAGAGTTTTGTCCTCAATTGGTGGCTTCCGAAGATGAGCGAACGACACAGTTCACGCAGGGTCTTGTTGGATATATTCGGTTATGCGTATGTCTGGATGGGCTCCTACTTCTTATTGAGGGGCTTTGGACCGGGCTCTACACATAGATATGACCCAATATCGGTTGTTTGGTGATAAGAAGAAAGGGAAGCAGCCAACTCAGGATTCAGCGGTGTCTCAGAAACAGCAGACCATCGGATAGAAGCGCAGTAGCAGGTGCCAGAGTACGCAGAAAATTTCTTGGTCTCAGCCTCGACCCCAGAAGTCTGGATAGTTTTCAGCAGGATTGTCATAGGGTTCTCAGCATACCCGGAAGTCTGCTATGGGTGGGATTCATTGTTTTCAGTGTGGATCTAGGGACTATAGTAGACCAGATTGTCCTCTAGAGCACCCCATCTGCTATTATTGTAAGATTCCGGGTCATGTGAGTAGAGGTTGTCCCTTAAAAGCTCAGCATAAATCTGACACAATTACTCTGTAACGCCCGCTTTTTTTTTCATAAAGCGGCGTTACGCTAACCATACATGAACATATAACACATCTTAATGTAGCGGAATCATAAATTCTTTTACGCATGCTTTTAACCATGCAACTAATGCTTAAATCATATACACATATCTAGCATCATGATATCAACTTTCCGTAACACATTCATAAGCATTCATAAGCATTTCAGGTAACTTATAACCAGCATGCATAGCATCATGATGTTTACTTTCCATAACTTATTCATCATGTCATTCAGGTAGCAAGTAGTTTATCCATAACTTCACAAGTAGTGAGTTGTTTCTTAGGCATAGGTATTAGTAGTTGAGCATAACCCAAAATACGTATTGTAACATAACAAAACATGCAATCATTGAAATGAGAGAGAGACTCTCGACCATGTCACTACCACACACACATGGTCTTGCCTCCCCTGCTGCTTCCTTGGAAATCTTTTGCTTAATCTGTGGTATAAGAAAATAAAACTATAAGCACGGAGGCTCAGTAAGACCCTTTTCCTACTCACAAAATCCATACGTCGTATAAACATGAACATATTACTTCTTATCGTGAACGTCTACACAATCATGGCATCATCATTTTAGCATAAGTATAAATGAAATCATGGCATCAGAATTTAACATGGATATAGATATCATCCTGGCATCATAGTCTAGCATAAACATCAATAAAGTCATGGCATTATAATTTGGCATGTACATAAATAAAATCATGGCATTATAATTTGACATGAACATAAATAAAATCATGGCATTATAATTCGGCATGAACATAAATAAAATCGTGGCATTATAATTTGGCATGAACATAATTAAAATCATGGCATTATAATTTAGCATGAACATAAATAAAATCGTGGCATTATAATTTGGCATGAACATAATTAAAATCATGGCATTATAATTTAGCATGAACATAAATAAAATCATGACATCCTAAATTAGCATAAACATAAATGAGATCATGGAATCATAAATTAACATGAACATCAATAAAATCATTTGCATAAACATACTTGGCATTATCATATTTTTGCCTAACATACTTCGCATAAGCATACCTTGCATAAACTTACTTTGCGATACCATACTTAACATAAACATAATGCATAACATAGATGGATGCATGTGGCAAATGCATATATTATAAGGATGCTTAATCTTTAAAATCATACTTTTAAATACTTTAACATAATCATAACATTCATTGGGCCCTGGCTTGTACCACATTCATACATCATATGTGCGCATCCCTAAGTAAATACGATGTAGCTAATCTCGACCTACTAGGGTATGGACAGCTTCATCGGTAGTCCCGAACCGTAAGGACAGCTTCATCAGTAGTCCCGAACCGTGGACAGCTTCATCGGTAGTCCAGAACCGTGGACCTTACTTAGGTCCGGTACAAGCCTATTCATAAAATAAAATACTTTAACATGCTTCTTCATTCATAATCATTCATAGCATATTCATTCATTCCTCATACTTAACATCATCGTTATGCCTTGAAGGCATGAACCTTAACTTCATTCTTCATTTTCATTCTATATCATCATTATGCCTCGAAGGCATGAACTTTAACTTCATTCATCATTTTCATTCTTAACATGGCATATATACATATCATTCATAAAGCATGACATACATACAAATCATTCATAAATCATGGCATACATACATATCCTTCATACATCAGGCATACCTACATCTCATTCATAAACCATGGCATACCTACATATCATTTATAAAACATGGCATACATACATATTATTCATAAAACATGACATACATACGTATCATTCATAAATCATGGCATATGTCCAAACATTTATGAGTTATCACCACAAGTGACCTAACATATAATTCATGACATATAAACTAAGGGCTTGGTTAACATAGAAATTCTTCCATCATACTTAAACATATATCTTAGTAACCTATAAACAAGCATCATTGTAGTTTTAACCCAACCCTAGCCCTATGTTATGTCCTTGGCCAAAAGCCCCAAGGAACCCTAGGCCCATGAAAACTTCATATAAATTCCCAAACAACATCTCATACATACATACTAGGCCATAGAAAACATTTGATTCCATACTTAAGGCCATCCTTTAACCCTAGTTCTTGCTCTTGGCCGAAAATTTAAGGGTCCCTAAAGTTCATGAAAAATTCTTATAAGACACAATTTCTACCCATCATGCCATAGGAAACCAAAACTTATATGTTGAATGGTTAGATCAAGGCCCAACCATGGGGTAAGGTTCTTGGCCGAAATTCATTAGGCCTTATAATCATGTAAAATTTCATGTAAATCACCACTAACATCACTTACATCATAATAAATCATAAGAACCCTCATTTGAGAGTTAGAAACTAAACCTAGCCATGGAACTTGCATGTGACCGAAACCCTAACTTCTTCTTCATGGATTTTCATCTTAGATCATAAATAAAAACTTAGATCATATCCATATCAAGGGAAAGCCATTACACCATAGGTGAGGGGGGTCTTACACTTGTTGATTTGGTTTCTAGACCTTAGGTAGAGAAGATGGGGAAGACCTTGTTGCTCCTTGATCACCCTTAGCCCTTGAACTCTTGTAGATAGCTCTTAATCTTGAGGAATGAAGCCTTCTTGTGAAGTTTTTCCAAAGGGAAACCCTTCCTATGAGTTAAGGCTAGAAGGAGAAATGAGGAGGAAGGAAAGTGACTTGGTGGAGAAGGAAAGGAAATGTAACTCCCATTCCTTTATATCACATTAAGGAGGGCAAATGAAGAGTCATGGTGCTTCTTCTCTTGGTGACTCTTCATTTTCCTTTAGCCTTAACATAATTCCACTTCATTCCCTTATAGCATTCCCTTGCTAGGTGAATTGGTTAAAGCATACATGGTTGTACAAGGGGTCCAAGGTTCAATCCTTGGCCCATGCCCATTATTTTTATTTTCTTTTTATTTTATTTTTCTTTATTTCCGAAAATTTCCTAAAACTCACCCATAATTATGCTAAAATTCCTAATTATAATTCTTTTATATTTATTTTAAATTCTACCTAATTAAACCTATTTTTGGAGCCCATATAAGGCCCATTAGTACTTAGTTTCCCCATTATTTTTATTTTCTTTTTATTTTATTTTTCTTTATTTCCGAAAATTTCCTAAAACTCACCCATAATTATGCTAAAATTCCTAATTATAATTCTTTTATATTTATTTTAAATTCTACCTAATTAAACCTATTTTTGGAGCCCATATAAGGCCCATTAGTACTTAGTTTCTCAATTTAAATGAGAAAATCATATGTTTCTAGGTTAAAATTTGTGTTAATATTTCTAGGTCCCTTGGAAAATTATCTATACATGCTTAATATTTTACAGAAATATTAAGAAAATTTTTCGGGTCATTACATACTCCCCAGGGAGGCCGGTCAAGACAGCAGAGGCCACAGAGAGGCGACCGTCAGACTCAGGCGTCGTCCCGCCAGCAACGACAGTACGTTAGCAGGAAGTTCCTCCACCAGTTCAGATTTTCTATATGCCTGGGCATGAGTACACCTCCACACTAGCGGCGTCTCGGTATTCTAGGATGGGGTCGTATTATCAGCAGCCATACCCAGCATACCAGCCTGCAGTTTATTAGCATCAGCAGTCGGCTGGAGCTTCAGGTTATCAGCCTCAGCAGTCGGTTGGGTCTTCTGTCTATCAACCCCAGCAGACTGCCGGACCTGCAGCATCTCAGCCGCAGCAGATTTTGGCATTGCCACCTCTAGTTCCAGAGACAAGACGAGTTTATGCAGTAACCAGAGAAGATGCACAGCGGGCGGAAGGATCGGTCTTCCGTGGTATGGTTTCAATTTATGCATTTCCTGCTGAATTGTTTGTTGATTCCTGTAGATTCAGTTCTTTCATATCATGGTTGTCTATGGAAAAGATTAGTAGGTTGCCTAACCTTAGTTTACAACGTCTATCAGTGTATCTGCCATTCGGCGAGGTGTTGAATATCTCGCAGGAAGTCAAGAGATGTCCATTGGATTTCAGCGATTATACTCTCACCGTGGATCTGTCAGTTCTCGAGATGATAGAGTTTGATATTATTCTAAGCATGGACTCGTTAGCGACTTATCATGCCACAATCGATTGCCAAGCGAGGGTGGTTACTTTTCGGCCTTCAACCAACCCTCATGGGAATTCATTGGCACTAGAGATGATGGGATTTCAATTATCTCTACGCTTCAGGCCTAGAAGCTTATGTCGCATGGATGTCAGGGGTTTCTATAGTCACTTATCAGCACGGATGATAGCAATGACCCTCATCTCTCGGATGTTCCAGTGGTCCGAGAATATCCTAACGTATTTCTAGAGGAGATTCCTGTTGGGTTCTCTTGGCAAAAAACAATAAAAACGCAGCGGAAACAAGAACCTACGAGCGATCCATGTGAAAGAAAACTCGTACAAAGCTATCTATCTAATAGACTTATCTACTGTTTATACCTTTGAAGCGTGCTCTTCGTTTATCCCGCTCGTCCAAGATGCGCCGGATCTCTTGCACGTTCAAACGTTCGTGCCTCTATTCGTATTCACACGGACACAATCTCTCAACTTCGGGAGAACTACCTTAATTGTGCTAGCAACTTGAGGTAGCTCGAAAACACCAATAACCTTACAGTAAGGTTTCAGCCAAGAGGGAGGAGAGGAAGAAGAGAAGAAGGGAAGAAGGGAAAAAGGAAACACTTAGTTTTTTTTTCATTCAAAATGACTTGACCCCTTTTATATTCATCCCATGAATACCAAGAGTCATTTGTCTCTTTGCCTTCCTTTCATTAAAGCCAATAAAGAGCACATCTTTCTATGTGACACTTCATCTTCTCTTCATCTAATGAAGAGAGACTTTTTTCTCTTTCCTGCATGCGATCCGACCGAGTCTCTTGGGCATCCGACTAAGTCTCCCGACCAAGTCTCCCGAGCTCCGACCCAGTCTGCCGAGTGCCGACCCAGTCTACCGAATGCCGACCCAGTCTGCCGAGCTTCGATTCAGTCTGCCGAGTGCCGACCCAGTCAGCCGAATGCCGACCCAGTCTGTTGAGCTTTGACTCAGTCTGCCGAGTTCCCAGCTCAGTCTGCTGAGTGCCGAGCTCCCGACCTGTGCTCCCAAGTTCCCAACTCGGGCTCAGATCTCCCGAGTTCCCAACTCGGGCTCGGACTTCCCGAGTTCCCCAACTCAGGCTCGGACTTCCCGAGTTTCCAATTCGGGCTCGGACTTCCCGAGTTCCCAACTCGGGCTCGGACTCCCGAGTTCCCCAACTCGGGCTCCTATCTACCGAACAGAATTCCCGAAGCATTACGTCCTTAGTGTGTGACCCAATAAGTTCTCGTGACGTTGGTAATGCGCCTAAACACTTTAGACACATAAGCAAAGAGCGGCATCTAGCAATGCATCATTGCTACCCAAGTAACAAGAAAAAGTCGAGATCTGACTAAACCTCCGTGACTATGATAGTGCATGACCTTGTCCTTCTATCCTTGATATCTAGATTGACCAATGAGGCATAGACCGTGTCATCCTCAATCAATCTTGTGTTTCTTGATCCCCGAGTTAGACTCACTCAAACAAATGAGCTCAATATCTCATATTGACTCATTTGAGCATGACCATGCATTTCAGTAGTCCTACTCGATCAAGGGGCCCACAGATATCACTCCCGTCATATGGGAGAGATAGATCCCATCTACACCACTCACATCCCTCCGCATAATTCATTACATACCTAGTGATCACCTTTATAGTCCACTCTGTTACGGGTGACATTTGACGATACCAAAGTACATAACTCATTATGTAGGGAACCGTAGTGACTTCAGGTCTAAGGACTATTCATACCAATAGTCACATGAGAAAGTTTATGACACTCATATGACAATCTATGAAACTTTCTCATGGCTGGTCATTCAGTACACATTCTCCAATATATACCCATGTGTCAACTTGATATCACATATCCATGACTTGTGAGCTCAAGTCATCAGTTGACCTACATGCTAGTCTCCATGCATCAATACTGTCCCTTAATAATTGATGCTTGGCTATGAATAGTTTAGTGTAGTGTTCTCTACATTATCTCACTATCAATTCAACCAATCGATATAATGTAGATAGGAACCTACTATACAAGGACATTATTATACTTAGTCATTCGGCACAGAATACAATGTAAGTATAATAACCAAACATGCCTTTATTAATAATAGAATATGATACAAAATGTCCCTAGTCAATCATCACATAATTGGCTCTAGGGCTCCTACTAACAATCTCCCACTAGCACAAGTGCCAATCACTGTAGTATCTATTACCCAGTGACCTGGTATGCCCATTATGTTTCTTTTGTGCCAAAGCCTTGGTCAAAGGATCCGCGATGTTAGCCTCAGTGGGTACTCTGCATATCCTCACATCTCCTCTATCGATGATCTCTCGAATGAGATGGAAGTGTCGTAGTATGTGTTTGGTCCGCTGATGTGAACGAGGTTCCTTAGCCTGCGCAATAGCCCCATTATTGTCACAATAGAGGTCTATCGGGTCTGCTATGCTAGGAACCACACCAAGCTCTGTAATGAACTTCTGGATCCAAACAGCCTCTTTTGCCACCTCAGACGCGACAATATACTCGGCCTCTATTGTAGAATTTGCGACTGTGTTCTGCTTCAAACTCTTCTAGCTCACAGCGCCACCATTCAGGCAAAATGCATACCCTGACTGCGATCTAAAGTCATCCCTGTCTGTTTGGAAGCTGGCATCACTGTAACCCTTTATAGCTAGCTCCTCATCACCTCCAAATATCAAGAAATATTCTTTCGTCCTTCATAAGTACTTAAGAATATTCTTGACAGCTGTCCAGTGACTTTCACCTGGATCTGATTGGTACCTGCTCGTCATACTCAAAGCATACGAGACATCTGGACGAGTACAAAGCATGACGTACATGATAAACCCTGTTGCGGATGCATAAGGGATCTGATCCATACGGTCTCTCTCCTCCTTAGAAGAGGGACATTGAGTCTTCGAAAGACTCACACCATGTGACATTGGCAGAAATCCCTTCTTGGAATTCTGCATGGCAAAACGATTAAGCACCTTGTCAACATATGCACTCTGACTTAAGCCAAGCAATCTTTTAGATCTATCTCTATAGATCTTGATGCCTAGGATATAGGCTGCTTCACCTAAGTCTTTCATTGAGAAACAATTCCCGAGCCATGTCTTCACAGATTGCAATGAAGGGATATCATTCCCAATGAGGAGTATGTCATCTACATACAAGATTAGGAAGATAAATGTGCTCCCACTAACCCTCTTGTAGACACAGGGTTCATCTTCATTCTTGATGAGACCAAACTCTTTGATTACATCATCGAATCGAAGATTCCAGCTTCGAGATGCTTGCTTTAGCCCATAAATGGACCTTTGCAACTTACATACCTTTCGAGCATGCTCTGAATCTACAAAACTCTCAGGTTGTGTCATGTACACATCCTCGAGTAGATTCCCATTCAGGAATGCGATCTTGACATTCATCTGCCAGATCTCGTAATCATGGTAAGCTACTATAGCAAGCATGATCCGAATAGACTTAAGCATCGCAACTGGTGAAAAAGTTTCATCATAGTCGATACCATGAATTTGCTTGAAACCTTTAGCTACCAATCGCCCTTTATAGGTATGCATGTGTCCATCCATGTCAGCCTTTTTTCTAAAGACCCACTTACACGCAATGGGTTTAATTCCCGCAGGTGGATCAACCAAAGTCCATACTTGGTTAGTGTACATGGATTCCATTTTGGACCTCATGACTTCTAGCCATTTCTCAGAATCCGGGCTCATCACAGCTTCTTGATAGGATGTAGGCTCATTCAACTCAATGAGCGTCACGCCATCATGGTCAGACAAGAGAAAAGAGTATCTCTCAGACTGACGATGTATCCTATCAGATCTACGAGGAGGTTGGTCTACTAGAACAGCTTGTTGTTCCACAACTTCTTGTGCAACAACCTCATGATCCACAACATCTTGTGGTGCCTGTTCAATATCCATTAAGGCCTCTGTGTTATCTGTATCTTGAACTTCTTCAAGATGGACTTTACTCCCACTAACACTTCTAGAAATAAACTCCTTTTCTAGAAAGACGCCATTTCTGGCGACAAACACTTTGCCAAGTGTGGGATTGTAAAAGTAATATCCCTTCGTTTCCTTGGGATATCCTACAAAATAACACCTATCAGATTTGGGTCCTAGTTTATCCGAGACTTGACGTCGAACGTAAGCCTCACAACCCCAAATCCTTATAAAAGACATTGTGGGACTCTTCCCAGTCCATATCATATATGGTGTCTTTGTGACGGCCTTTGATGGAGCTCGGTTAAGTGTGAAAAGAGCTGTCTCTAGAGCGAATCCCCAGAAAGAAGTAGGAAGATCTGTTTGACTCATCATCGATCGTACCATATCTAATAGAGTACGATTTCTCCGCTGGGACACACCATTCCATTGTGGTGTTCCAGGTGGAGTGAGTTGGGATATGATCCCACACTCTGCTAGATGGTCACGAAACTCTTGGCTAAGGTATTCACCACCTCGATCTGATCGAAGCATCTTAATACTCTTGCCAAGTTGATTTTGTACTTCACTCTTGAATTCTTTGAACTTTTTAAAGGATTCTGGCTTGTGTCTCATAAGATACACATAGCCATATCTACTGATATCATCAGTGAAAGTGATAAAGTACTGATAGCCTTCTCTAGCTGCGACATTGAAAGGGCCACATACATCAGTATGTATGAGTCCTAACAACTCTATCACTCTTTCGCTGTGACCACTAAATGGAGTCTTGGTCATCTTGCCTAGAAGGCAAGATTCACATGTCTCATATGATTCAAAATCGAATGAGTTCAGTAATCCATCCTTATGGAGCTGGGATATGCGACTCTCATTTATGTGTCCTAAAGGACAATGACAGAGATATATTTGGTTCAAATCATTTGGTTTGAACCGCTTGGTATTTATGTTATAGATTGGGTTCTCTAGATCTAGAACATAGAGTCCATTCATTAATGCTGCATTACAATAGAACATATCATTTAGCATTATGGAACACTATTTGTCCTTTATGGTAAATGAAAAGCCCTTCTTATCCAAATAAGATACTGAAATAATGTTCTTAGTTAATGCAGGTACATAAAAGCACTCTTCTAGTTCTAAGATAAGCCCAGTGGGCAAAGACAAAGAATATGTCCCTACAGCAATAGCAGCAACTCTTGCTCCGTTGCCTACTTGTAGGTCCACTTTGCCCTTGGTCAATGATCTAGCTCTTTGAAGACCCTACACATTAGTACAAATGTGAGAAGCACATCCGATATCTAATACCCAAGAAGAAGAGATAGACAGATTGACTTCTATAACAAAAATACCTGAGGCAGAAGTCTCACTTCTTTTCTTCTTTGCTTCCTCTAGGTAATGTTTGCAGTTCCTCTTCCAGTGTCCGGTCTCACCACAATGGAAGCAGGTCCCTTCCTTAGGCATTTTGACTTTGGCCTTGGATGTAGTAGAATTGGCCTTGCCTTTGGCTTGGGTCTTACCCTTACCTTTAGGCTTCCATTTGTCTTTGCCCTTGTTCACCATCAGTACATTACTGGTCTTGGTTTTCTTGAGATTAGGTTCAGCAGTTCTCAACATGCTGAGCATTTCAAGCAAAGGCTTATCAATTTCATTCATGTTAGTTCATGGCAAATTGATTGTAACCCTCCGGCAACGATTGCAGGATAAGGTTTGTTGCCAATTCTTGGCCCAGTGGGAATCCTAGTCTTTCAAGGTTCTCCACATACCCAATCATCTTGAGTACGTGAGTTCCTACAGGAGTTCCCTCTTGCATCTTGCATGCAAGCAGGGCTTTAGACACCTCAAACCGCTCGTGCCTAGCTTGCCCTTGATATAGTTGTTTCAGATGCTCAACCATATCATGTGCATTCATGTTCTCATGTTGCTTCTGAAGCTCAGAGTTCATGGTGGCAAGCATAAGGCATGACACATCCAATGCATCATCCTGATGCTTCTTGTAAGCATCTTTTTCGGCACGGGTGGCGGTAGCACCGGGTGCTTCTGGAAGGGGTTGCTCTAGGACGTAGAGTTTTCTTTCTTGTTTGAGGACTATCATCAAATTTCTGTACCAGTCCAGGAAATTTGCTCCGTTGAGCTTGTCCTTCTCAAGGACAGATCGTAGAGAGAGAGTATTCGACGTATTAGACGATATGGTGATCTACAACAATACAACATGCAGAGATAAGTATCATATCTAGATCATTTAATTAGGCCTTTAATTAAATGATGCTCCCACTAAATCGTAGAGCTTTTGTAGGGGCTAGTCATAGATGTAGGCAAACTCATTTTGTCCACACTACTAGCTCCAAACTAAATAGCGACTATATTTATGTGGGATAAGATCCAAATTGCACTTCATCTTGAGTTAGCTTTGGCTAATCGCCCAAGACTTGGTACAATTCGGTAGGTAACATGTTACCAATTACATCGTATGCAACTCTTGTAAAGGGTCAAGATTCACGTCATTACACATCATCTTGAGTTAGCTTTGGCTAATCACCCAAGACTTAGTATAATTTGTTTTCTTACCCAATTTTCCCAACTTTTGGGATATGCCTCTAAGTTTCTCAATTCAATTGAGGTGATTTAGTTAAGTCTCACCTAAAGTTCGATAGCGGGACATCACAATTGTCCTCTCACACTCTACCAAGATAAAATGCGTTGCTTCGCTTTGGCAGAACCCAACAACAAATGATCGAGGTAGTTTATGAGTACCAAACGTTGGTAGGCATATGGAGTTGACTTAATTAAGATAAACATTTTATCTAATCATGCATCACATACACACATAGCATATATCAACATATAAGCAAGAAATGTGACATGGTTATGGCCCGTATACTATGATATTCTCAGCCAATGAGAAGATCAATGGTCAACCTAAGGATAACTTCTTCTC
>JAGFNQ010004825.1:102599-151427 GCA_024364735.1 Boesenbergia rotunda
ACGTCGTCAGCTTGAGTTGGAAGATTTCTGGAGCGTGTCGCGGAAGCAGAAGAGCGTAGAAGCGTCGAAAACTTGATTGTTGAAGAAGAGGGTCGAGGGTCCCTTTTATAGGGCTGGGGGCGCCCGGGATGCTCGGGGCGCCCCCCCCCCATGTGGCTTTCGATCCGGCGAGCCCTCTGGTCAAGGCTGATCTCTGCTTCTTCGGGATCAAATTTGACTGGGGCGCCCGACGCGCACGGGGCGCCCGGGTTGACCGGTCAAGGCTTCATCTTCTTCGCGAGGGTGAGCTGCTGCAGCTGCCAGTGGCGTGGCACAGTGGGCGCCCGCGACACGCGGGGCGCCCGATGCGCGCGGGGCGCCCGAAACATCCGGGGCGCCCCCAAATGTGCTGCTGTCGGGGCGTTTACTTGCTCTGCTGACTTTGGGTTGACTCTGGGGCGCCCGAAACATCCGGGGCGCCCTGCTCAGCTACTGCCTCACTCCTTTGAGGCTCTCTGAGCTGCAGAAACACAGTCCTTCGGTCCTGCATCCAGGGTTAGTCCAAAACAGCAATTAATAAGTTAATTTTACACAGCCTTGGCTGTCTTGGTTCTGACTTTGGGTCTCCAAAATGGAGCCCTAGGTCGAACCGACGCCTAATGTTCCCTCTAGGGGAACGCGTCCTCACCTACTCCTCTCGGGAGAGTTTACCTGGTGCCAACCGGATCCTCCAGTTGGACTTTTGCCCGGCAGTCCTTCGCCAGGTCTTGAGTTACCAAGCTGCCCTTCGCTTGGTGCCTAGCAGCCTTTCGCTAGGTCTTTTCTTCTGGCAGCCTTTCGCCAGTGCCTAGCATTCCTTCGCTAGGGCTTGTCCATTCTGGCAGTCCTTCGCCAGAGCCTAGCAGCCCTTTGCTAGGGCTTTTCCTGTCTGGCAGTCCTTCGCCAGTGCCTAGCATTCCTTCGCTAGGGCTTTTCCTGTACACTCAAGAAACTTTGTTAGACAACGACTAACCCTTAACTTTTGAACCCTTTTGTCAATATCAAAACACAGGTTTGACTTGGGTGCATACTGCACCAACAATCTCCCCCTTTTTGATATATGGCAACCTAGTTCAAAAAGTTAAGGAAAAATGCTGAAATTAAAAATCCTAAGTTAGATTCCCTCCCCCTGGAAGAAATCTCCCCCTAGGTTTTTCAAAAATAGGTGGTGTAAGTGAAGTACTTAGAAGATTTCATGTTTTGATAATAAGTTAGGAAATCTCTAAAGTTTTTGCTAAGTTTTTTGAAAAAACATTCTTAGTTTGGGAAACTTAGAAAATTTTCAGTTTTTGAAAAAAAAAATTTCAGACTTTAGAAAATATTAAGCAAAAATCATTTTAAGCAAAAAACATTAAGTTTCGAAATAGTTCAGAGTTTAGAAATAAAGCTAGAAATGATTTACCAATTTTTCAGTTCAACCCTTTTGAAGAAGATTATGAAAAAAAATTTTTAAAAATTTTGTTCCCTGTTTCTTTTCCAACTTTCTGTTCTTCCTATTTCTTTTCCAACTTTCTGTTTCTTTTCCAACTCTCCCCCTTTGACATATATAAAAAAAAATGCAGAAAAAAATAAATTTTGCAATAGTTGAATAAAGCATTGGCTGTACTGAATCAAAACAAGACCTAGGTCTGGTTAACTCTTTAGGGACCTGTCTAACCCAATTAGCTACTTACTAACTGTTATAAACAGTAGTTTTGGCTAGGGTTAGTCAAGTTAAGTGAGTTGTTCAAGTTAGATTGTCTAAACTTGACACTTAACTTGATTGCTGTTCAGTTTGTATTTAGTGCCCCAACTACTGCAGATGCACTGACTTAAAGCATCTTGAGTTAAGGCAAAGACCTAAGCATCTCAACCCTTTCTAGGTTATCATTCAAAAGTACCCTAAGGTGTTTGTGAGATGCTGGCTTCTAGATCTATAGGTGCATGCAGTTCTAGGGTTAGAGCCTAGGCTAAGTCCATTTCGAAAAGAGGCCTTAGTTTTGAAGGGGGTAGTTTTTGAAATAAAACTAAAATTTTTTTGAAAAGAACCTTTTTCAAAAAAAATTTTTAAAAGACATTTCAAGATCAATATAAAATCAAAAGTCAAAAACCGAATGATTCTATTCTACTAAGCATAACAAGTAACCAAGCCAAGCTAAGATTAGCATAGTTCAAGCAGCAGTCTAGTACAAGTCAACAGAAGTCAACCCTACTCAGTAGGGGTAGTCAAATGGGTACATGTCCAAGTCATCTAAGAAGAGGGACCAGGAGGATCAAATGGGCCCGGCTGCCATGCATCAAATCGTGCCATGATCTCATGGTACTGTGCATTCCAGGCTTCTCTATCGGCCGTGAGTGTACTCATAATGTTGTTGTAGTAGCCTAAGTTTGTCTCTTGGTCTTCAATATGGTTCGCTTCTACTTCTTCTCTGAAGCTCTGGACGTGCGCCTCGAGTCGTGTAACTCTCTCATACAAGGTCGGTGGAGCGGGCTGATCTACCTCTGTTGCTAAGTCGGCAACGTCGACCTCGACCTCCTCGTCGGCAATGTCCTGTGCGGCTGGTCGGCGTCGCCAAGTCAGAACCCCGGTGCCCGAGACCTCTATACCGGCTAAAGAAAAGTTCCTAAATCCTATCTCATCGAATTCGATCATCGTGGTAATTTCGCCGTCAGCGATGTTTCGGCCGTGGTAGTGGAGGATAGAGGTGATGACGTGGCAGAAGGGGGTGCGGACCCGCCCCTTAGTGGATACACTAGAGGCATGTAGGATACAGTGGAAGAGGTGAAGGCCTATATCTATGTCCAAGTGGTGGATAAGGGCATAGAGAAAAAAAGTGTGAAAGGGTTTCATGGTGGCTGTGTCCCTAGTGGATAAGGGAAGGATGCAACGGACAATTACTCTGTAGAGAGCGTAGTCCTGAATTGGGAGTTGGGTAGAGTGGAACTGCCCTCCTGCAGGGTCCATGGCCTCCCCAAAGAAATAATTGTACAAAGTGTTCAGGTCAATATGAGAGTAGGGGGCATCGAAGGGCAGGTTCCTTGGAGGGTAGCAACAGAAGATGGACTGAGATGGTCAGAGTCCCAAAAATCGGTTCAGTAGGGTAGGAGTGATGCTCAGGGGCATTCCTTGAACGGTAGTGACGAAGCTCAAGTGGTCTTGCCTAACTATGTTGTTATAGAATTCTGCACATAGGGTGTTGTTGATCGAATGTGTGCAGAATACGAGGTTATCCAGTTGATAGAAGTTAATTGCGGACATTGCGACTGGACAGGATTGGGAGAAGAAATGACGGTTAAGGTAACTTGTTTTAATCGGAATGTACGAGGTTTGGGCGAATTTGTTACAAAGTGCTAGGTTAGGAAACCTAGGGTCGGGACTGGGCTCGTTACCGGGGTTCGACTGAACTGCTCGGCGTTTTCTAAGTGTAGAAAAAATAAGTGATTAAGGATAAAGAAGAGACTTAAGGAATTTGAAAAAATATGTAATTTAAGAAAAAATAATTGCACAACTAAATTTCATACCTTGGAGGCATGGTTGAGGCAAGGGAGGGCTTAGATTCACTTGATCTACAAGAATGAGGCAAGGGGAGGAAGGAGTGTGAGATGTGGTGTGTTTGAAGTGTGGGAAATGAGGGAGTCTCGGGTCCTTTTTATAGGGGTTTGAGGGGGGAGGGGCGCCCGTGAGGTTCCGGGCGCCCTCTACAGGTCGTTTTGCCTCGGGCAGGGAAACGGTCTGTGGGGGCGCCCGACAGGTCACGGGCGCCCTGGCCAAGGCTGGTCAACTGCAGCTTTTGCTGCTTTGACTGGTGTGGACGACAGGTTTGTCGATAGGGGCGCCCGATAGGTCACGGGCGCCCGATAGGTCACGGGAAAGAGTAGTTGATTGCAGCCTTTTGGCTGCTTTAATCAGCGTAGGGGACAGAAGTGTATAGGGGCGCCCGACGGGTCACGGGCGCCCATGTCAAATCGGTCAAATGCAGCTATTGCTGCTTTGACTGGAGCTGGTACCTTGTCAGTGTTGTCGGGGGCGCCCGACAGGCTACGGTCGCCCTCAGTAGCAGCCTTTTGACTGCTTTGACCAGTTTTGACTGTTTGACTACGTTTGACTGTGTTTGACTATTTTTGACTATGTTAATCATAGTTTGATTATGTTAATCATAGTTTGACTATGTTGACCATAGTTTAACCATGATTATAAAGGCACAAGCAAGGTGGTTTAATTTGAGCTTAATTTTCCTGTCTCACTGAATCTAGGGTTTTCAAACACGTTAACCTTAAGGTTTTTGTGAGACAGGTTTGAAGGTAAAAAATAATTTTGAAAGGGAATTTTCATTTATTTTGAAAAGTTATTTACTTTTAAAAAAAACAGAAATTTTGAAAACAGATTAAGTGTTTTGCAAAAGGATAATAAGTTTGAGAAGTAGAAGTTTTGAAAAATAGATTAGGATCTATAATTATTTGAAATTTGAGTTAGATTCGAATTTGACAAAAGTTAACTTGAATTTGAATTTCAGAAATTGGCTTCCAGGTCTTGGCGAGGCACTAGGCCTTCTTTGGCCGATGCCTTATGGGATCATCCACCCTTTCCTTGACAAAGCCTTTTAATGAAATTTCATTTTCAAATTAAATTAGGTCATTTTCTGGTCTAACTAGCTTGGGTCTTGGATCGGTAGCTTCGGCTAGTTCCGCCAAATTGGCTTCCCTAACGTACTATCATCTCACCTTCACCCAATACTATGTTTTCAAGTTTCAAGTAATTTCGTCCTTAAATCTAAGTATTCCTTAAATCTAAGCATGGCAATTTGCAAGGAATTAAACAAACAAGCAATAAATAAAAAAAATTATCTAATTATAAAAATTGTTTTGATTTTGGCTCCCCCTGGACTAAAGCCTCTATATGGGTTAGGCAAGATGTGAATCTTGTCCTTGGGAATCCAAAATTGATTTGAACCAGTTGGTTTATTCAGGCACAGTTTTGGCACCCATGCCTGAACCTTAGGTCTTGACTGGTTCAGTACAGCAAAGTAAGATCTTTGCCGAGATTTGGTTCTATAACCAAGTCCAGATCGGTTTAGAACAGACTTCTGTTTTCCCAGAATCATGTCAAGATTCTTGGAACCAGAAGTGAATCGTTCTAAAGCTGTTCTTAAGTCCTTAACTTGAGTTTTCAGGGAGGAATTCTCTGATTCAAGTTTTTTAACTTGATCAGGGGTTCCTTCCTGAATTTTCTCAGTTAAGGAATCAGAATCAGCTCCCTTTTTCAGGAGTTTTACTTCCTGTCGGAGAGACTCGATTCGGAGTTTGGCTTTCGCCAAATCTCGGGATAGATAGGAAATAAGAGAATTCAAGTGCGATTTTGAAAAACCCGTTACCTTTATTTCGCCGTCGTCGGAGAATGTCAGCTTGCCGTCGTCCCGTTCCGAGTCTGAGTCAGTCTCGATTTGATCTGAAGCGGTCAGGGCTAGAAGATTGGACTGAGGTGCTTCTTCTTCTTCTTCTGAGGAAGACTCGTCCCAGGTGGCTTGGAGTGCCTTCTTCTTTCTGTTCTTTTTGGACTCCTTTAGACTTGGACATTCAGTCTTGTAGTGGCCCTTCTTCTTGCATTCGTAGCAGGTTACGTTGGGCTTTTGTTTGTCAGTTGCCGGTTCATCTTGTCCGTCCTTTCTTCGGCTTGTTCTTCGTGTGTTGGTTTGGTTCTTCAACTTTTTGTAGTAGTTTCGAGCTAGCCGGACCAGTTCAGATTGATCTTCTTCTTTATCTTCTATTTCTGAATCTGAGGTAGATTCAGGTTCAACTTGAGTTTTCTTCTTGGTCGTCTTCCCTGTTTTGCAGGGCTATACTTTTCTCGACCAAATTGGAGTTAGTCTGTTCATGCAGCTCAAGTTCAGAAAATAACTCATCTAGCTTAATTTTTGAAAGATCCCTAGAGACCTTGTATGCATCTACCATAGATGCCCACAAGGTGGTCCTAGGGAACGCGTTTAGAGCATACCTTATAAGATCACGATTTTGAACCTGGTGACCTATTGCGTGAAGACCGTTCATCAGCTCCTGGATTCTGGCGTGGAGCTGGGCTGCTGTCTCGTTATCTGCCATTTTGATAGTAAAAAGCTTGTTCAGTAGCAGGTCTCGTTTGCTGATCCTCGTATCTGAAGTTCCTTCGTGGAGCTCGATCAGTTTAGCCCATAGCTCCTTTGCGCTTTGGAAGGGTCCAACGCGGTTCAGCTCTTCTTTCGTTAGTCCGCATTGGAGAGTCTGGGTTGCTTTGGCGTCGGCTTCAATTTTACGTTTGAGGGAAGTGTCCCATTCTGAGTAGTTCTGTGGTACACCTTCAGCATTTGTGGGAATCATCAGTCCAGACTGGATGATTATCCACATATCCACCTGAGTTTTCAGATGGACCTCCATTCGACTTTTCCAGTAGGAAAAGTCTTCTCCACTGAACAGTGGAGGTCTAGCGGTGCTAAATCCTTCTTGGATAGACATTTGTTCTGAAATTGTCAACAACAAAAAAAGAAGAATATTCCAAGACTTTGTCTTGGATTAGTAGTGCTGGAAGAAAATAAAAACAATTTCAAGGGGTGTTGCACTAACCTTGAAAGAAAAATTCGAACGAAAAATTAAAAAAAAGAAATCCGAAAAAAATTTCAAACTGGTGGTTGCACCAAGTTTGACTTCCCCGCTCTGATACCACTTGTTGGATCGAGAAATGCGAGAGAGGGGGGGGGTGAATATCGCAATTCGTTCGGATTTAAAAAGAGCGGGTGCGCAGCGGAAATAAAAAGGAAAACAGAACAATGCAAACACAGTCGGTTTACTTGGTTCGGAGCCTGGGTCGACTCCTACTCCAAGGCCCACGGTCGTTGACCGTTTTCTGCGGGCGATTCTATAAGTTCGCAAAGTTTACAAATAGATTTTACAAGAAGGCAGAATAGTAAACTTTAAATACAGAGCTCTTCGTTACCGACGTCCGGTGTAGATCGAAGTTTCGGAGCAGCGGGACGTCGTCAGCTTGAGTTGGAAGATTTCTGGAGCGTGTCGCGGAAGCAGAAGAGCGTAGAAGCGTCGAAAAACTTGATTGTTGAAGAAGAGGGTCGAGGGTCCCTTTTATAGGGCTGGGGGCGCCCGGGATGCTCGGGGCGCCCCCCCACGTGGCTTTCGATCCGGCGAGCCCTCTGGTCAAGGCTGATCTCTGCTTCTTCGGGATCACATTTGACTGGGGCGCCCGACGCGCACGGGGCGCCCGGGTTGCCCGGTCAAGGCTTCATTTTCTTCGCGAGGGTGAGCTGCTGCAGCTGCCAGTGGCGTGGCACAGTGGGCGCCCGCGACACGCGGGGCGCCCGATGCGCGCGGGGCGCCCGAAACATCCGGGGCGCCCCCAAATGTGCCTCTATTCGTATCCACACGGACACAATCTCTCAACTTCGAGAGAACTACCTTAGTTGTGCTAGCAACTTGAGGTAGCTCGAATACACCAATAACCTTACAGTAAGGTTTCGGCCAAGAGGGAGGAGAGGAAGAAGAGAAGAAGGGAAGAAGGAAACACTTAGTTTTTTTTCTCATTCAAAATGACTTGACCCCTTTTATATTCATCCCATGAATACCAAGAGTCATTTGTCTCTTTGCCTTCCCTTCATTAAAGCCAATAAAGAGCACATCTTTCTATGTGACACTTCATCTTCTCTTCATCCAATGAAGAGAGACTTTTTTCTCTTTCCTGCATGCGATTTCGACCAGGCCTCTCGGGCATCCGACAAAGTCTCCCGAGCTCCGACCTAGTCTGCCGAGTGCCGACCCAGTCTACCGAGTTCTGACCCAGTCTGCCGAATGCCGACCCAGTATGCCGAGCTTCGACTCAGTCTGCCGAGTTCCCAGCTAAGTCTGCCGAGTGCCGAGCTCCCGACCTGTGCTCCCGAGTTCCCAACTCGGGCTCAGATCTCCCGAGTTCCCAACTCGGGCTCGGGCTTGTCGAGTTCCCCAACTCGAGCTCGGACTTCCCGAGTTCCCAACTCGGGCTCGGACTTCCCGATTTCCTAACTCGGGATCGGACTCCCGAGTTCCCCAACTCGGGCTCCTATCTGCCGAACAGAATTCCCGTAGCATTGCATCCTTAGTGTGTGACCCAATAGGTTCTCGTGACGTTGGCAATGCGCCAAAACACTTTAGACACATAAGCAATGAGCGGTATCTAGCAATGCATCATTGCTACCCATGCAACAAGAAAAAGTTGAGATCCGACTAAACCTCCATGACTATGATAGTGTATGACCTTGTCCTTCTATCATTGATATCTAGATTGACCAATGAGGCATAGACCATGTCATCCTCAATCAATCTTGTGTTTCTTGATCCCCGAGTTAGACTCACTCAAACAAATGAGCTCAATATCTCATATTGACTTATTTGAGCATGACCATGCATTTCCGTAGTCCTACTCGATCAAGGGGCCCACAGATATCACTCCCGTCATATGGGAGGGATAGATCTCATCTACATCACTCACATCCCTCCGCATAATTCATTACATACCCAGTGATCACCTTTATAGTCCACCTTGTTACGGGTGACGTTTGACGATACCAAAGTACATAACGCCTTATGTAGGGAACCGTAGTGACTTTAGGTCTAAGGACTATTCATACCAATAGTCACTTGAGAAAGTTTATGACACTCATATGACAATCTATGAAACTTTCTCATGGCGGGTCATTCAGTACACATTCTCCAATGTATACCCATGTGTCAACTTGATATCACATATCCATGACTTGTGAGCTCAAGTCATCAGTTGACTTATATGCTAGTCTCCATGCATCAATACTGTCCCTGAATAATTGATGCTTGAGTATGAATAGTTTAGTGTAGTGTTCTCTACATTATCTCACTATCGATTCAACCAATCAATATAATGTAGATAGGAACCTACTACACAAGGACATTATTATACTTAGTCATTCGACACAGAATACAAAGTAAGTATAATAACTAAACATGCCTTTATTAATAATAGAATATGATACAAAATGCCCCTAGTCAATCATCACATAATTGGCTCTAGGGCTCCTACTTACAATTGCTGGTTTGCGTCCCAAAAGGCAAGTCGAGTTCATAATTGAGTTGATTCCGGGGACAACACCAGCATCAAAGGCTCCATATCGTATGACGCTTAACGAGTTGGATGAGCTAAAGGTCCAACTTCAAGAGTTGCTTGATAGGGGATTTATCTGTCCTAGTGTATCTCCACAGGGTTCGCCAGTTCTGTTCGTAAAGAAGAAGGATGGTTCTATGAGATTATGCATTGATTACAGGCAGTTAAATGAAGTGACCATCAAGAACAAATATCCCCTACCTTATATCGAAGATTTGTTTGATCAGTTAATAGATACATCAGTGTATTATAAGATTGACTTGCGGTCAGGATATCACCAGCTGAGGATCATAGATTCAGATATCCAGAAGACAGCTTTCTGCACCCGGTACGGACATTACGAGTTTTTGGTAATGTCATTTGAGCTTAACAATACTCCGGCAGTATTCATGGATTTGATGAACCGGGTCTTTATAGAGTATTTGGATCAGTTTATTATCGTTTTCATCGACGACATCCTAATTTATTCTCGTTCTAAGGATGAACATGCGTGTCATCTTCGCATCATCCTGGATACACTCCAACGGAAGCAATTGTATACGAAGTTCAGTAAATGTGCTTTCTGGTTGTCTGTCTTCTATGGGTTTTCTCAGACACATTGTTTCCAGTAGAGGTATCTCCGTAGATCCCCAGAAGATTGATGTTGTTACCAGTTGGGAGCAGCCGAAGTCAGTTTAGTAGGTGCGTAGTTTTCTCGGATTGGCTGGTTATTATCGACGATTTGTTGAGGGGGTTTTCCGACATTGCTTCACCATTGACAAGTCGACTAGAAAGGGCGTGAAATTTGTTTGGACAGAGGCTTGTGAGACCAATTTTCTGGAGCTCAAGCGGTGATTGGTGTCTGCGCCTATTTTGGTGTTACCTTCGGAAGAGGACGGTTTCGTACTCTACACTGACGCATCACATCAGGGTTTAGGCACAGTTTTGATGCAACATTGACAGATAATCTCTTACTCTTCTCGTTAATTGAAAGAGAATGAGAAGAACTATCAGTTCATGACTAAGAGCTTACAGCCATTATTTTTGCCCTGAAGATATGGAGACATCATCTCTATGGCGCCACTTTTGAGATTTTCACGGATCACAAGAGCCTCAAGTATCTATTCACTCAAAAGGAGATGAATCTTCGTCAAAGGAGATGGATGGAATTCCTGAAGGATTATGACTGCACTATTAGCCACCATCCAGAGAAAGCTAATGTGGTTGCAAATGTATTGAGCAGAACATCCCAGAGTGTTTTGGCTTGTCGCCGGGTTATAGTCACAGGCTTAGTTCAGAGTTTCTCAGAGTTAGGACTGGAGGAGCAGGGTCAGACAGAGAAAGGGTTATCGGTGACTATGGTTGCTCAGTCTTCAATCAGGACAAGGATCCGAGAAGCTTAAGCCAATGATCAGCATATGCAATTTCTAGGCAGCCGGATAGCTTCAGAGCAGCAGACTGACTTTATACGAGATGATGAGGGCATTCTATATTTTCGAGGGAGATTGTGCGTACCTAAGTTACATCCAATCTTGGAGGAGTTGCTTCAGGAGGCTCATCTATCTTGGTTTGCTATACATCCTGGTAGAACCCGTATGTACCGAGATTTGAGACGTTCATACTAGTGGAATGGTATGAAGAAAGACACCGCGGATTTTGTAGCTAGATGTCTAGTGTACCAACAGGTGAAGGCTGAGTATTAAAGACCTGCTGGATTACTCCAGAAGATCCTTATTCCTGAGTGGAAATAGGAGCACATCACTATGTATTTTGTTGTGGGGTTACCGAGGACTCGGAGAAGACACGACGCGATTTGGGTGATCGTTGATCGATTAACCAAATCTGCTCATTTCTTGGGGATTCAGAGGACAGATTCACTGGACAAGCTGGCTGAGTTGTACTACCGTGAGATTATCAGACTACATGTTATCCCTCTGAGCATCGTATTAAACAGAGACCCGCATTTTACTTTACGGGTTTGGCAGAGTTTGCAGCAGGCCATGGGTACCGAGCTTCGATTCAGTACAACCTTTCATCCGCAGATGGACGGACAGTCAGAGTGTACCATTCAAACTCTAGAAGATTTACTGAGATCCTGTGTTATTGATTTTGGAGGCAACTAGGAAGATCATGTTAGATGTGTATACTAAAAGACTTGTCTTTTTATGAGATCGTCAACATTTTGAAAAGAGAATCACAACAACACAGATGCGTATTTATATTAGTATATGCATAAAAGTACGATATTCTGCATTAAAGATAACATGGTGTGTGGTGACGCATAGAAGATCATGTTATCAGTTCCTTGTATAGTATAAGTAGAGGCTCACAGCTGAGATGAAGTTGGACAAACCATCGGGATGGTTGTAGTGTAATTAGGTGTGGTTTGTCTTGACCATAGAATTACACTAGTATGCTTTGTGTGCATTGAGCAGGACCAAAACCAGAGGTCATCCAATTTGTACTGACTTGATAATTGGATTAGACCTCGGATTTATTATGGAGTACAATCCCTAAATCCCGATATAATAACAGGCACGTATAGTTAATAATTATTTCTTTAATTTACCAATGAGCGAGATTTATTCTGCTAAATCGATAGGCTCGGTAAGTTCGGAAATAATATTAATTATATGACGTGCCATTGATTATTGACGGAATTCATGTCCTGGTGAGTCGGGATGATGATGCCCCCTTGATGGGCTCAAAAGGATCATCATGTTAAACCCTGCAAGTGGATTTGATGATAAGGTTGAGTGGTACTAGTCAAGGAGCCAGAAGTCGATTAATTAAAATTGTTAGTAATTTAAATTAACAGACGGACATTCGATATCTTAAACACGGAGGGATGGATGACTCATAATAGGTGGAGCCCATATGAAAATATGGGGGTTGGTGAGGAAGTCCAATGGAGATCCTTTAGTGGAATGGATCTTCATTCATGGATTTGTTTTAAATCCATTAGTGGGCTAAAATCCAACTCCTCCTCTTGGTCCCTACCTTAGCCCTATATAAACCGCATGAGATCATGAAACCAGGGCTTAATCCAACACGCAACAATTCTTAGGCTTCTCCCTCTCTCTCTATTCTTCTCTCTCCTAGGGTGGAAGTGGTCGGCGGCATGGATCAAGAAGAGAGGCTCCAATTGACCCTCCTTCTTGGTTTGTGTCATCCCTGTATTACCTGCACACTCATCAGAGGATTATCACAGCAAATCAAAAAGAAATCAGCAGGTATCAGAGAGAAATCAGAGCGAAATCAGAAGTCTGACAACAATTCAAATTAAAGTGATCAAACACTGATCGATCACCAGACCGATCAGTGAAGGGCCTGATCGATCCAGTGAAGCTCTAATCGATTACCTTGACCCATCAGAGAACAAGGATCGGTCCACTGACCGATCACAAAGAAGACCAAACATCCTGGAAGTCGACCAAGGGATTTCAGACCAGCCCTGATCGGTCACTTGACCGATCAAGCTTGAGCCCTGATCGGTCAAGTTGACCGATCAGGCTAGAGCCTGACTGATCAGGCTCCTGCCTGATCGGTCTAGGCATGCCCTGATCAGTCTGGAGATCGATCAGGGTCTTCTACCTGACCTTCTGGTCCCTTTCTGATCATTCACCAGAATGATTAGAGACCACACAAAAAGTCATTGGATCCAAGCCAAGATACCCTGATCAGTCGCTTGGCCGATCAAGCTCGAGGCCTGATCGGTCAAGCTGATTGATCAGGCTAGAGCCTGACCGATCAGGCTCCTGCCTGATCGGTCAAGGCATGCCTTGATCGATCCGTAGACCGATTAGGGTCTTCTACCTAACCTTTTGTTCTCTTTCTGATCATTCACCAGACCGATCAGAAACCACACAGAAGGTTTCTGTTTTCTTTCTGATCGTTCACTAGACCGATCATACACCCTGGATTGGTCACCAGACCGATCTATTATCATGGGAGTTCGTGTCAACTCCCTGATCGGACCACAGACCGATCCAGCTCCAACCATTTCGACCCTAAGTCCAGAGAACGACCTCCCTTGCCTTCTCTGACTCATTCTGGTCCCAGAGAACGAGCTCATGTGCCCTCTCCGACCAGTACACTCAATGCTCAGTCCCCCGGACCAAGACTTTGTTAGTAATATGAGAGAAGTGTCCTAAGGCAATCGCCTTATGATGTAAACATTTATTTTAATAAATGATAATTCACTATTTGAGTATACATGTTTTGTATATTTGATTGGGATCTTAAACTCATCTACTGAATGTCCGCAATACAACTCACAGCATAAGAGAATTTGTGATGGGATCACAACTAGTGATTATCTCTAATGTGCAATTGTGAAGTGTTGAAATTATCCCTAGTCGATGAATTGATAAAAATGGACACTATCAATTCTGTTGAGACTAGCATGGGTTATTCTCTAATCAGCTGATTCTCACTAGCTGGTGACATTGGGATGTCCGGAGATAAACATGGATGCTAGTTAAGGGAACTAGTTCATTGGAGTGACTGGCTGTAAGACTTCATATGGGAATCTACATGTAGATATGTCAATGAAGATCTTACTGCGGCTTAAGTGCGATGTTCCTTTGACTTGCGGTGTTCAAGTCATCTTGGTCATGGAGACTTATACTTTAACATCTTAAGCAAGCATCTCCAAGGAGGTGTGGACCCGGGATGGTTGGGTATAAGCCGAAGTGCCCGAAGATGTTTGAACAGCCTACAAAGGATTCACCACTCCTTGCGAGGAGATGTATACCCAGGCCTATCGTCGGATTGTTACTCAAAGCCTCTGGCCAGAGCATATCATGTTAAGAGTACAAGTCTCTTAAATACATGAGAGTAATTAGAAATCCAAAGGACGAGGAAGACACTACTTGGGCTAGGTGTGACGTAGTCAGCCTAGTGGGGACTGACACCATAGACCGTGTCCTGAACCAAGTGGGTATAAGGTGGTGAAGGGAATGAGGCACGATTCATTAGAGCTGCTGAAGGGTTTCAGAATAATTTCTTCTGGGGTCAAACCGTTGATCTTTCGATTAATTGGGGATCATGATGTACTACTAGGTGCCACTCATGATCGTTCTATAATTAATGGGTTAATTATAGACGGCCAACATAAATCGAAAGCCTATTTAGTCACACGCAATACGAGTAATCCGAGGGATTTAAAACGAGTTGAAAATTGGATTTTCCAATCAAGAGAAACGAGTCGAATCTGAGTTAATCAGAGGCGCAATGGAAGCTAAAAATGGCTAAGTCTTTTGAAGGCTTTTTGGGCGAATTAAATGAGTTTAATTCGCGACGGTTCGGGTCGGTTTGGGCCGGCCAAAGAGGGTGTTGACCCTCTTTGGGTGGCCGGCCAATGAAGGAGAATAAACCAAGTTTATTTTGGTTTAATTGATAAAATAAATCTAGTGTGATTTGTTTTATAAATTATGGATAAATAAATTTGTATAAAGAAATTTATATAAATAAAATTTATAGAAATTTATTCTTTTATGGAAGATTAAAATAATCCATGAATTGGTTTATTTTAATTTTATAAAATCAATTATGAATTGAGTTTTCCATAATAAGAAAGTTTATAAATTTCTTATAAAATTTATTCCATAATTTAAAGAGAAGAAGAATTAGTTTTATTATAAATTAGTTTATAATAAAACTTAGTTTAAACGGAATAATTAGTTAAGAAAATTTATAGGATAAATTTCTTATAACTAATTCCGTTTAGAGGGAGACTTAGCAAAGAGTTGCTACTATATAAAGGACCCAAAGGCTAGCCCTTTATTCACAACATCAATCAATTAATCAAGAGATTAATTAGAGCTCTCCCTCTCTCTCTCTTCCCCTCTCCCTCTCCTTCTCTAGCCTAGGGCCGGCGCCCTTCATTGAGTGAGGGCCGGCTCCCCCTTTGGTTGCTAGGGCCGGCGCACCCTATCAACTCCAAGAGAAGTTGGCGTGAGCAACCAAGAAGAAGGAGAACCCGAACACGAAGAAGAAGAAGCGGATAGCGACTCCTCTCTTCTCGGAATTCGATTCCGTTACTTCATTGGTTAGTTTTTCCATTGTTTCTCTTATTCTTCTAGTTGTGCCTTCCGAGAATCTAGTAGTTCTCGTCGGCACAAAACTCGTGACTTTGTGAAGTCATCCGAAGAGAACTCGCGTGGACGCGAATAGAGGCGGAGCTTCCAGGACGCTACGGTTGGATCTCGTCCTTTCTTCAGTTACGCGAGGTATAAAGTAAATTAGTTTACTTTCCGCAAAATATTATTGCATGATTATGTCGAAACACTATAAGGTTGCATGCTAGATACGAAGTTAAAATAATTTAGGAAATTATTTTATGCAAACTCTTCCGCTGCACGTAAAAATTTTAAATTTTACGAACTCGTATCCTTGTCGACATGCACCCGGTCCCAACAGACTTCGTGCCCAACTTCACTCACCGGGACTTTGTTCAACCTAGCTTTCCTCGCTAGGACCTGGCTTCACCCACCAGGGTTTCCTTCACCTAGCTTCACTCGCTAGAACCCGGCTTCAGTCACTAGGGTTTCCTTCCACCTAGCTTCATTCACTAGGACCCGCCTTCACTCACCAGGGTTTCCGTCACCCGGTTTCACTCATCGAGACCCGGCTACACCCACCGGGATTTTCGTCACCCGACTTCACTCACTGGGATTTTCGTCACTCGGCTTCACTTACCGGAACTCGTGCCTAGTCCTCGACCAGGACTTAAGTTGAACTTATCTTACTCACCTAAACTTAAATCGGCGTCAACACCAAAACAACAATCAGGTTAGACTGCATCAACACTCTCTACTCCCATAGAAAAGTGGACTGGTCGAAAGCCTAATCTAAGACATATTTAGATTTGGGGTAGTTCAGCACATGTGCTGAAGGGAGATACTAATAAGTTGGAATCTCGTGCAGAAGTGTGTCTGTTCGTAGGCTATCCTAGAGGGACGAAAGGTGGTCTATTCTATAGTCCTAAGGATCGGAGGGTAATCGTTGGCACGAATAGCCGATTCTTTGAAGAAGACTATGTGATGAACCACAAGCCCATGAGTAGACTTGTTCTTGAAGGATCAAGAGGGGGCGTTTTGACCTTAGTACCAACTGTACAAGAGGATACACCACAAGTCACTGCACAGCGTGTCACACAGGTGGTACCTCGTCATAGTGGGAGGGTTGTTAGACAACCTGAGAGATTCATGTTTTTGGGAGATTCTTCAGACTTGGTCCCCGGCGACCATGAATCAAGATCCCTAGACCTATGATGAGGAACATTCGCTTTGATAAGATAATCCATATATGGATTTGTTCAAAGGACGGATGATTTGTGTATGTAACAAATGTGACGGAAACGTAGTGGTATTCTTGTACTATATGTAGATAATATTTTATTGGTTGGCAACAAAGACAAAGTATTATCAGACGTAAGGGTATGGTTGTTCAAACAATTATGAAGGACTTGGAAATAGTAAGATACATCCTTGGGGATCAAAGATCTAAGGGATCTCCAGACAAGGATGATGTGTTTATCCCAAGCTTCATACGAGACACTGTCCTAGCTCATTTTAGCATGGAAACCTCCAAGAAGAGTTTTTTACTTTTCAGCTGTGGAGCTACTCTATCTAAGGAGATATGTTTAGATTATCAAAGGAGATAGAGCAGGTAATGGCGGTTCCCTTAGCATTGGCTATAAAAAGCCTCGTGTATGCTAAAAATGAGACCAGATATCTGTTGTGCCGTGAGCATGGTTAGCAGATATCGGAGTAACCCACGTTAAAGAAATTGGATGGCGGTAAAAGCATATATTAGTGTCTGAGAAGGACTAAGGACTATATGCTGGTTTACCAAGCGAACCAATCTCCTGTGGGTTATAAATACAGAATTCCAATCAGATAGGGGCAAATATAAGTATTTCTCAGGGTTTTGTGTTTACTTTAGGAGGTGGAACCATAGTTTGGAGGAGTGTCGCGCAGCGGCTGCGTGATGGACTCCACCATGGAAATTGGATGGATGGTAGTCTCTTAGACAGCCAAGAAAGCTACATGGTTCAGGAACCTCAAGATGGACTTCGATGTTATTCCTGGTTTGCTCACAGTTATCACATTTTGTTGTGATAAACAATGGTGCAGTTGCAAACTCGAAGGAATCACGAGCCCATAAGGCGAGTAAACACATAGAGCGCAAGTACCACCCAAGAGAGGAAAAACTGTTGTTGCCTAGATTATATCAGAGGACAACCTGGAAGATCTTTTCCACTGAAGCCTTGATAGCGAGAACTTTAGGCATGTCGAGGATCAGGGAGTTAAATGTATGACATTTTGAAGTCAGCAAAGTCTTTGAGTATATGTGGGAGATTGTTAGATGTGTATACTAAAAGAATTGTCTTTTTATGAGATCGTCGACATTTTAAAAAGAGAATCACAATAACACAGATGCATATTTATATTAGTATATGCATAAAAGTTTGATACTCTGCATTTAAGATAACATGGTGTGTGGTGACGCACAGAAGATCATGTTATCAGTTCCTTACATAGTATAAGTAGAGGCTCACAACCGAGATGGAGTTGGACAAACCATCAGGATGATTATAGTGTAATTAGGTGTGATTTGTCTTGACCATAGAATTACACTAGTGTGCTTTGTGCGCATTGAGCAGGACCAAAATCAGAGGTCATCCAATTTGTACTGACTTGATAATTGGATTAGACCTCAGATTTATTATGGAATACAATCCCTAAATCCCGATATAATAACGAGCACGTATAATTAATAATTATTTCTTTGATTTACCAATGGGCGAGATTTATTCTGCTAAATCGATAGGCCCGATAAGTTCGGAAATAATATTAATTATATGGCGTGTCGTTGATTATTGACGGAATTCGTGTCCTAGTGAGTCGGGATGATGATACCCCCTTGGTGAGCTCAAAAGGTTCATCATGTTAAACCCTGCAGATGGATTTGATCCGACATAATGATAAGGTTGAGTGGTACTAGTCAAGGAGCCAGAAGTTGATTAATTAAAATTGTCAGTAATTTAAATTAATCGACGGGCATTCGATATCTTAAACACAGAGGGATGGATGACTCATAATAGGTGGAGCCCATATGAAAATATGGGGGTTGGTGAGGAAGTTCAATGGAGATCCTTTAGCGGAATAAATCTTTAGTAATGGATTGGTTTTAGATCCATTAGTGAGCCAAAATCCAACTCCTCCTCTTGGTTCCTACCTTAGCCCTATATAAACCCCATGGGATTATGAAACCAGGGCTTAATCCAACACGCAACAATTCTTACGCTTCTCCCTCTCTCTCTCTATTCTTCTCTCTCCTAGGGTGGAAGCGGCCGGCGGCATGGATCAAGAAGAGAGGCTCCAACTCCTCTCTTGTCTCCTTTTCTTCTACACCTGAGGCATGGTAGCAGGAAGAAGAAGAGTCTCCTCTTCATCTTCTTGGTCGGAGCGGGATTGGGTGGGTCTTAGAGGTGGCCGGCGGCGGCACATCCAACCTCTAGGGTTCTGGCGCCGCTTACCTTCAAAGGAAGGTCTCCGGCGGGATTTGGAGAGAAAAAAGTCCTCTTCTCTCCTCTCCTTGGTTGGCAACAGCTACTGGAAGGAGGAGATAGGGTGGTCGGCGGCCGGAGAACAAGGAATTCTCCTTCCTTGTTGGCGCCGGCGGAAGCAAGGGAAGAGAGGGTTGCGGCGGCTAGGTTTTGGTGGAGAGGAAGAGATTTGATCTCCTCTTCTTCAGTTCCTTCATCATCTTCTCCTTCATTACCTCAATCCCTTGGTCGTCGGAGTTCAGCAGTATCTGGAGGGGCTCGGCGGCGGTTGGTGGAGAGGGAAAGTGCACCGATCGAAACCCTAGAAGTAGGGTTTGTTCTTGGCGCAAGTGATGGAGAGGGAAGGAGATTGTTTGGAGAGGCTTGGTGATCCCGGTTCTTTGGTAGCTCGTCTCCCACACGACGTCCGGGAGGGGAGGGACATAAGGTAGAAGGCTACGAGGTAAAGAGAGGTATATTTCTCTCTCGGCTTTTTCATTTAGTCTCGTCATTTTATATGATTGATTAATTATTATCGTGTTAATTATTTGATAATTGATTGTAATAATTAATCATATTATGAACCTCAATAATAAACACAAAAATCGGTGATCCACTCGTCGTCTCTTCTGCGGTCATTCGGTTAGGAGAATTACAAGGCATGATCTTTGTGATTGGCCAAGTTGTGATTCGTACCGAACGATACGATGACGAGATGGTTGTTGGGAGATGGGTCTCTATTCGGATTAATTTTTAATCCGTATACATGGAGAGGTCTCTCAAGGACGATCAAGTATTCGCTAGGGAAACCCGCCAAGCCATGCCCATCAGATCACTTGCACTTGGTTGAGTTTGCCTACAATAATAGCTATCATTCGGCTATCCAGATGACACCATTTGAGGCGTTGTATGGTAGGGCTTGCAGGACACCCACCCTCTGGGAGGAGGTTGGAGACTCTCAGTTGCTAGTACCTTAGAGTATTCAGCCTGATGCAGAGCTAGTACGTATTATCAGACATCGTCTGTTAGAGGCTCAGGATTGTCAGAAGAGTTATGCAGATCGGAGACACCGACCCTTGGAGTTCTCCGCGAGCGATCACGTATTCTTACGAGTATCACCTACGAAAGGGATGAAGCGATTTGGGTTGCGAGGTAAGCTAGCTCCACGCTACATTGGGCCTTTCAAGTTTTGGAGCGGATTGAAGCGGTACCTTATCGTCTGGCATTACTACCGTCTCTCGCTGGAGTTCACGATGTGTTTCATGTTTCCATGCTAATGAAATATGTACCAGATCCTACATATGTCTTATCGGATGTGTCGATCATACTCTAGCCAGACGCGACCTACGAGTATGTACCTATGCGGATTTTGGACCGCAAAGAGCATCGGTTGAGGAACAAGATAATTTGGTTGGTCTAAGTTGGTTAGCAGCACCATTCTGATGAGGAAGCTACTTGGGAGCTTGAGGATACGATCAGAGCTCGCTACCCTCATCTATTTACCTAAGGTATGTATAGTTAGTTTTGTTCCGTATTTATATTGTGTATAAGTTGTTAGTACTGTTGGATCGAGAAATGCGAGAGAGGGGGGGGGGTGAATATCGCAATTCGTTCGGATTTAAAAAGAGCGGGTGTGCAGCGGAAATAAAAGAAAAACAGAACAATGCAAACACAGTCGGTTTACTTGGTTCGGAGCCTGGGTCGACTCCTACTCCAAGGCCCACGGTCGTTGACCGTTTTCTGCGGGCGATTCTATAAGTTCGCAAAGTTTACAAATAGATTTTACAAGAAGGCAGAATAGTAAACTTTAAATACAGAGCTCTTCGTTACCGACGTCCGGTGTAGATCGAAGTTTCGGAGCAGCGGGACGTCGTCAGCTTGAGTTGGAAGATTTCTGGAGCGTGTCGCGGAAGCAGAAGAGCGTAGAAGCGTCGAAAAACTTGATTGTTGAAGAAGAGGGTCGAGGGTCCCTTTTATAGGGCTGGGGGCGCCCGGGATGCTCGGGGCGCCCCCCCCACGTGGCTTTCGATCTGGCGAGCCCTCTGGTCAAGGCTGATCTCTGCTTCTTCGGGATCACATTTGACTGGGGCGCCCGACGCGCACGGGGCGCCCGGGTTGACCGGTCAAGGCTTCATCTTCTTCGCGAGGGTGAGCTGCTGCAGCTGCCAGTGGCGTGGCACAGTGGGCGCCCGCGACACGCGGGGCGCCCGATGCGCGCGGGGCGCCCGAAACATCCGGGGCGCCCCCAAATGTGCTGCTGTCGGGGCGTTTACTTGCTCTGCTGACTTTGGGTTGACTCTGGGGCGCCCGAAACATCCGGGGCGCCCTGCTCAGCTACTGCCTCACTCCTTTGAGGCTCTCTGAGCTGCAGAAACACAGTCCTTCGGTCCTGCATCCAGGGTTAGTCCAAAACAGCAATTAATAAGTTAATTTTACACAGCCTTGGCTGTCTTGGTTCTGACTTTGGGTCTCCAAAATGGAGCCCTAGGTCGAACCGATGCCTAATGTTCCCTCTAGGGGAACGCGTCCTCACCTACTCCTCTCGGGAGAGTTTACCTGGTGCCAACCGGATCCTCCAGTTGGACTTTTGCCCGGCAGTCCTTCGCCAGGTCTTGAGTTACCAAGCTGCCCTTCGCTTGGTGCCTAGCAGCCTTTCGCTAGGTCTTTTCTTCTGGAAGCCTTTCGCCAGTGCCTAGCATTCCTTCGCTAGGGCTTGTCCATTCTGGCAGTCCTTCGCCAGAGCCTAGCAGCCCTTTGCTAGGGCTTTTCCTGTCTGGCAGTCCTTCGCCAGTGCCTAGCATTCCTTCGCTAGGGCTTTTCCTGTACACTCAAGAAACTTTGTTAGACAACGACTAACCCTTAACTTTTGAACCCTTTTGTCAATATCAAAACACAGGTTTGACTTGGGTGCATACTGCACCAACAAGTACCTGTTGTGGTTTACTAGCAAAATTTGGGGACAAAATTTTTGTTAGTGGGGAAGAATGTTAAATATTGAAAATTGGGAGGGCTTAAACGAGTAAAACCAAAAATTAGAGAGGAGATTGGAATTAATGGGATTTAAAGGGCCTTTTTGTAAAATGCCAAAACTCTTATTAGCCCTAAACTCTTCATCACACAACTCCCTTCCTCTTCTGACACTGCAACCTCCCCTACACGCGACCCTTGCAGTTTTACTATCCTCCTCACTCACCCGATGCTGAAGCCTAATCACGCCTCTTTCCACGTGATTCCTCGCTTGCACGGTCCCTCCGCGATTCTTTCTCCTCTTCCACGCAAGTCACCACAATGCTTCCTTTCTCACAGTGCGCCTGTGTGATTCACGATAGCTTCGAATCGGCGATCGTCAAAGGTAAGGGATCTTGTTGGGTCCATGATGGATTTAGTAGGCATATGTTTTGTGATTGGGTTAGATTGTTTCTACCATGAGGTTTTAAGTTGATCATGTTCTATTAAAATACTATCAATAGGTTAACGAGATGAAATCTTAAAAGCTAAATGAGAGAAGAAAATTGGTCACCAAGATATAATGTATCTTTTCCTACACTCAGCGTATATGGGAGCTGCATATATATTTTTGTAGGGATGCTATAAGGATACGTGACGTGAACTACTACTAGGTAAATGGTTATTTTTGGGTGGTCTCTTTGGTTTGGTTTGAGGTTAAACCTAATTAAGAAGGAATCCCTTGTGTTTGAAATTTAATTAAACAGACGTTGTAATTAGGATTTATCTTTGTTTACTTGCAGCTAATTATTTAATTAATCGTATAAATAGCTTAACTCTAATCTAGATACATGACCTTGATTATTTACGTGTGTACGGTCTTGGGGTTCTTTCGGACACGTTCTACAATTAAGGCGGGTACTTCTCCTATATATTTTTATAGATTATTGATCTTAAATGCATAACTGTTTATGTCTGAGTAGAGCTGCTTGACCTTGTCTTTTGTTGTTTGTTTTTAATATCGTCGTTGACTTTTTTTACTTGATCTTCGAGCTAATCGTGTTTTATGTTCGTATAGTCTTACCGTTGATTTTCTATTCTATAAAGTATCGTTTGTACGCGAGTACTTAGAAAATTATCATTAAAAACAACTAGGGTTGGTTGATATTAGAAATACCTTACCTAATAGTTTAGTTGCATGTTTAATGGTTTTGGGTTTTATTTATTGTATGGTTGCATCGTTGGTATTCTTGGTTGATTGTGCATTTAGTATCATGCACCATGTTTGCACCGTTGCATGCTGACGAGTATTGACTTCCATATGATCAAGCCATCGTCAGTCATTTAGTTGCTTTGCCCACTCAACCACTCATTGTGGTAGTTGTTAGAGTGCGAGCAGCTGTCCTATTACGCCACACTCGACCACTCATGTACAGTGGATGTTGGAGTTGTAGGCAAGTAGTTAACACCCTCACCATTATTTTTAAAGGGATACTAGAGTTGTTGGTGACTCCCCCATTTTTCGGGATTTTTGGAGTAGTTGACACCCCAGTATCCTGTCTACTCAACCACATGTACTAGTGATATTCGTTGGTGCGCGTACAGTTATCACAACCCTACCCACTCAACCACACAGATGTGATGTGTTGGCGGCTTGACTGACGTCAGGGGTGACACATGTCATTGCATCATATGCATTTTCTTGTGCTTACTACATTTATATGAGCTATGATTGTTGCATTTGGTTGGCATGCATGTATGTTTTGATATTATGTTATCACTCTGTTTCATACATGCTTAGTTTTTTTTCTGTTTCCTAGAGACTGTACACTGTTGTTTCTTTTGCTAGTTATATCTTTTTGTTATTTCATGCATCTATCTACTCATATACCTATAGAGTCTGTCCGGACTCACCATGTAACTACCCGAAAAAATCTCTTAATATTTACTTAAAATATTAAGCATGTCTAGATAATTTTCCGAGGAACCTAGAAATATTAATGCAAACCTTGGTCTAGAAAATCCATGTTTTCTCATTTAAATTGGGAAAAAGGGCACTAATGGGCCTTATATGGGCTTTTTAGTACCATAATTTTTGATGGATTTTAGGTGAAAATTAGTATAAATATAAAGGGATTTTAATAAGAAATATTAACATAATTATGGGGGAATTTTTAAGGAATTTTCGAAAATATTAGGAAAAATAAAATAAAATAAGTGGAAAAAAATTGTGCAACTACCAAGGATTGAACCTTGGACCTCTTGTACAACCATGTATGCACTAACCAACTCACCTAGCAAGGTATTGTTAGGAGGGAATGAAGTGGATATTGGTTAAGGCATAGAAGAAGATGAAGGGTCATGGAGAGACTCTTCATTTACCTCCTTAATGGGCTATAAAAGGGGGGTTTTGGGAGTTACCTCTTCTTCTCATTACTTGCATTTTCGAAACTCCTCCTTCCTCATCCTAGCCGAACACCCAAGGAAGGGTTCTCCCTTGGAAAAGCTCCACAAGAGGTCTCATCCCTAAGATCTAAGGGGTCTTCCAAGGATACAAGGACAAGGGGGTTCAAGGGTCCAAAGATCTTACCTTTTCCTTCTCTTTCAAGGTTCGAAAAATCAAGAAACCCAAGGTAATACTCCCTCACCTGTGGTATAATAGTTCCTTATGATTTTCATGATTTTTAGCATGATATATTGGTTGGTTTTAGATTAGATATTGAAAGGAAAGAAAATCAGGAATCCTAGGTTTATGGGTTTCGGCCACAAGGATTTCAAGGTCTATAATTATGCTAAAAATCTGTATAATGTTATTTAATGTTCCCTTATGATGTTTAGAGGTTAAGTATAATTTTTGGGAATTTTTGGAGTACCCTAGGACACCCTAGGGTTTCGGCCAACATGAAAGAAACAAAATCAATACCCTAGAAACTCTATGGGTTTCGGCCACCATGTTTTAGGGTCCATAATGATGCTAAAAATATGTATAATGTTATTTAATGTTCCCTTATGATGTTTAGAGGTTAAGTATAATTTTTGGGAATTTTTGGAGTACCCTAGGACACCCTAGGGTTTCGGCCAACATGAAAGAAACAAAATTCAATACCCTAGAAACTCTATGGGTTTCGGCCACCATGTTTTAGGGTCTATAACGATGCTAAAAATCTGTATAATGTTATTTAAGGTTCCCTTATGATGTTTAGAGGTTAAGTATAATTTTTGAAAATTTTTGGAGTACCCTAGGATACCCTAGGGTTTCGGCCAACAACAAGAACCCTTGTGTAGGGTTGGGTTTAAAACCTCAAGTGTATGTCTTATGAATGAGGTTAAAGTACATGCCTTTAAGGCATAACGATGATGAATGACAAGTATGAATGATATGCCATGTTTATGAATGAATGATATGCCATGTTTAAGAATAATATGCATGTATGCCATGTCTTATGAGTGATATGTATGTATGCCATGATTTATGAATGATATGCCATGTTTATGAATGATATGTCATGTTTATGAATGATATGCCATGTTTAAGAATAATATGCATGTATGCCATGTCTTATGAATGATACGTATGTATGCCATGATTTATGAATGATATGTATGTATGTCATGTCTTATGAATGATATGCCATGTTTTATGAATGATATGTATGTATGCCATGCTCTATGAATGATGTGTACATATGCCATGTCTAAGAATGAAAATGATGAATGAAGTTTAAGTATGATGAATGAATGAAAGATGATGCTTATGTCTTTAAGGCATAAATATGCTAAACGGCACGGTTGATGGTCGACGGTACGACGGTCGTGAGGACCGGTAAATGGGCCGGTAGACGGGCCGGGCCGTAACAAGTTATGCTATGTTAAAGATGCCATGAATGTCTTATGAATGATGAAGCATGTAAAGTATTTTTACTTTATGAATGGGCTTGTACCGGACCGAAGTATGGGTCCAAGGGATGGGCACCTTAAGAACGCCCCGGTTCTGGACTACCGACTATGCTGTCCACGGTTCTGGCACTACCGAAGCTGTGCAACAGGGATGGGCACCTTAAGAACGCCTCGGTTCGGGGACTACCGACTATGCTGTCCTTACCCTAGTAGGTCGAGATTAGCTACCTCGTATTTACTTAGGGATGCGCGCATATGATGAATGAATGTGGTACAAGCCAGGGCCCAATGATATGATGATTATGTTTAAGATATGAAAATTATGATTTTAAACTAAGCAGCCTTATGATATATATGCATTGCCCATGCATCCATTATGAAAAAGTATGTTTATGAAAAGTATGTGTATGAAAAGTATGATTTTAAACTAAGCATCCTTATGATATATGCACTTGCTCATGCATCCATCTATGCTATGCATTATGTTATGTAAAGTATGGTTATGAAAAGTATGATTATGAAAAGTATGTCTATGAAAAGTATGTTTATGCTAAGTTATGATGCCATGATTTTATGTTCATGCTAGTTTATAATGCCATGATTTTATTTATGTTCATGCTAGTTTAAGATGCCATGATTTTATTTAGGTTTATGATAAGTAAGTAGGATGCTATGATTTTATTTATGTTCATGTTAGATTAGGATGCCATGATTTAATTATGTTTATGCTAAGTTAGGATGTCATGATTTTATTTATGTCCATGCTAATTTATGAAGCCATGATTTGATTATGTTTGTGCTAAGTTAGGATACCATGATTTTATTTAGGTTCATGCTAAGAATGTTTATGAAGTTATTATGGTTATGTCTATGCCAAGTATTATGTCATGCTGTGAATGTTTTAAGTTTATGTTTATGTCATGCTACGAATGTGATTGAGTTGATGATCATGCCATGTGCATGAATCCTAAGTGATCATGAAGGCTTATGCTCTAAGCAAAGCACTAAGAATGTTAATGTTTTATGCGCATGTATGTTAAGTGATCATGAAGGATTATGTTCCAAGTAAAGCACTAAGTATGTTAATGTTCATGTGCTCATGATTAAGTGATGAATGGTTTTAGTGAGTAGGAAAGAGTCTTACTAAGCCTGTGTGCTTATAGTCTTATTTTCTTTGTACCGCAGATCACGCAAGGGGACAGTAAGGAAGCAGCAAGAGGGCCTTAGAGCATGTGTGTGATAGTGACTTGGCCAAGGACCAAAATGTTTGGTCGTCTTATGAAAGAACTTTACCTTTACTATTAAGTGTTTGAATGTGACTCTATGACATGATGCTAAGGATGACATGATGATAAGTATGATATGATACTAAGCATGACATGATGCTAAGAATGACATGATATGATGCTATGTACAAAGCTAATATGCCAAGTTCCATGTTATAATGTTAGGAAGGGTAGTAAGTGCATGTAGGGGTAAGTTA
This sequence comes from Boesenbergia rotunda, assembly GCA_024364735.1. NCBI lineage: Eukaryota > Viridiplantae > Streptophyta > Magnoliopsida > Zingiberales > Zingiberaceae > Boesenbergia > Boesenbergia rotunda. The sequence goes on from JAGFNQ010004825.1 coordinate 129,606, forward strand.
AAGGTTTCCGCTGCATTATGATGTCTACATGCCTTAAGTATGTTAACGTAACGCCGCTTTAGGAAAACAAAAAAAATAGCGGGCGTTACACACCACCTCCACTATCTATTTTTGTTTCAGGTAGCATATAGATGCGTTAGTTAGAGCCATGAGAGGATCCAGTTGTCAGTCCTATCGTGTTGACTCGTTTTTAGAGTTTGTTAGTGTCTGGTTTATTTCTGCATGATATTCCTAGACTAGTATTTATTTTATTTATCTTCTATCATCTTAACAGATTTATGTTTATATCTTGTTGGTCTGATATATTCGTTTTAGACTTACATTGGAGTTTTCTTCTGTATTCGGACTCTCTGTTATTTTTATTTTTCTTAAAGATATTAACTGCGTGGTTGTGGAGTTTTATTCTATATTTATGATGGTCGAGCCATCGTATGTATTGTGAGTTATATATAAATGTCTCAACTTGTCCGACGTACAGGGAAGATGATGTTCGATTTTTAAGGAAACATGAGCCTCTAGGAGCATGATAGAATGAGTTAAGGGTGACACTAGAATCAAGTTGAGGGTTTGGTGATTCCGAGGGATCTAGGACCTTATGGGAGATGACCGATGAAATGAAGCTGTAGTGATTTTGAGGTAGCAGGAAGAAGGTGAACTACGTTGGTTGATGTATCCAAGGGATTGATGACTCGATGGGAGATGACCCAAAGAAGAGTTGTAAAGGCAAAGTTATAGGAATCTAGATATATATTTTGGATTTTAGATAGCGTTGACTTACACGATGACTATTTGATGATCCAATCAACCAAAGGGTGATCCCATTGTATTGAAGGGGACCATCATAGACAGCGATATCATTCAACTCAGCATCGGTCCACTTGTGCAAGGTGATCTTAGGACCAGATGCAACCAACAAATGACATTGGACCAGATGCAACCAACAAATGACATTGGAGAGAAGCTATGGCAGACTGCAGATACAACACCCTAAAACCTTGAAAACCTGTCAGACAATAAATCAACATAACTAAAAAAAATATCCAAACTAAGTTCAGTAAGTAAAGTTTTATTTTGTTAATGAAAATTAACATTCTATTTTACTGAATATTACCACAATCTGAAAACTGTCAACATTTTACTGAATATTGACATTGTTGCTCTAGCAGCTACATCCTCGCCCTGTACATAAGCTGTCCCGATGGCTAAAAAAGGGTTTCATTTTTCTTTGTCATTGTGTTCAATAGAGACAATACCAAAATTATTAACAACAATTTACTTTAATAAAAAGAATACAGAAATTTTTTTAGGATGAATGATGTTAGGACAAAACTTATTCTAGAACATGTCATATTAAATAAACTATCAAAAATTCTCTGATTTCTTGTACAACTTACAAATAATGTGACTACTCTTAACAGTAAGAGAATTTTAAGAGGTTTGCATCGGAATTGAACTAGTTTCCAATTGTCCTACAGATTTCCCGTGTTCTAAAATGTGGATCTCTAACTCAACAATAGTATAGTTTTTTTTGGAGTTGAACATTTTCATTGTCATTCATGTGAACAATATCTTGATCTGCAATAGAACAAAGGATTTGATTAAGACATCGAACAACCTGCAAAACAAGAGTTGATGTTAAAACCATCAAAGCTAATTATGTTAATAAATGCTTGCCAAAGAATACCAAAATTATATGAGAACTGCAAGATCTAAACAACATAATGGTCTCGAAGCACTAAACTTGTGAATGATAAATAATAGAAATCTACAAAGTATTATAAAACTTTCCTGATTAGCATTTTTTGTTATCTAGATCTGAAACAGTATTAAAGCAATGAACATACAAGCTTTCATGAAAATGACATTTTTTCAGTATAAATTTCATGACACACTTCTTTGAAGTTCCAAAATTTGAACCCTTTAACTAATAGTCTGATTATATTTGGAAGAGAAGTCAAATGACAAGTAGGTGATGGGTATGGCTTGGCGAGTTTCCCTAGCGAATACTTGGTCGTCCTTGAGAGACCTCTCTATGTCTACAGATTAAAAATTTAATCCGAATGGAGACCCATCTTCCAATGACCATCTCGTCATCGTATCGTTTGGTACGAATTACAACTTGACCAATCACAAAGATCGAGCCTTGTAATTCTCCTAACCAAATGACCGCGGACAAGACGACGAGTCGATCGTCGGTTTTTGTGTTTATTATCGGAGTCCAATTAATTAATTATTATCTATGATTATCAAATAATCAAAACAATTAATTAACACATATCACACATAAAATGATAGAATAATCAAAGGAACAAAAGGAGCCAAGGAAGAGGATTATACCTTTACCTAGTAGCCTTCTACCTTATTTCCCTCCCCTCCTGGACGTCATGTGGGCGATGAGCTACCGAGAACCAAGATCACCAAGGCACCCACCAATCCATTCTTCTACCTTCCTTCTTCCTTGGCCGAAAACCTACCCCTCACCCTTTGAGTTGCCGCCGGCCAAGATGGAGGCTACCACCTCCTCGCTTGCTTCGGTTCCAAAGAGTGAAGAGGAAGATGAAGTAGGAGAAGAAGAAAAGATTGTTCTTCAACAGCCCCAACTAGCCGACCACCCTCCTCCCTCAACTATCGCCGCCGGCCAAGAAGAAGAGAAAGACCTCCTTTCTTGATCCGTCGGTGTCGACCAAGGTCTCCTCCTTGCTTGTGGCGTGCGCACAATGAAGAAGAAGAGAAAAGGAAGAGAAAAGACCCTCTTTGTTGAGGTAATCTGTGGTCCGGAGTGACCAAGTGTTTTGATGTTTGAGCAAAGGGTTTAAGTTAGGTTTACCCTTGTGTTCTTATATGTGTATGTTGAGTGTGCAGGTTGTATAGGTTACACATATGGACTTGACTGGATGGCCTCGGTATGGTGAAGGGTGGCATGGAGACAAGCTGGAGGCTTGTGTGCACCCGAGGGACCTTGGAGAGCAGGGACGATGAGCTGATGGCATGGTGGCAACCTGGAGGCTTGCGTGCATCCGAGGGACGGGAGTCGAAGATGATGAGGGCGCGAAGGCAATAGTCGAGGCTGCAGATGAGGAGTCAGTCGAGTCGTGAGGGTACGAGTGCGGTGAGATTGTACTCGGGGAATCCTAGGGGTCGAGTGCTGAGAGAAGTGTACTCGGGAAGGGAAACCCTAGGTGTGTGAGTGGGGCAGTCAACTGCCTGAGAGGCAGTCGACTGATAAAACTCATAGAAGGGTTTCAGCTGGAGGCCAATCAACTACCCTTGGGGTAGTCGATTGGTAGGTGGCTGATGAGTTGGCTGAGAATTCGAACGTTGGGGTGCAACGGTCAAATTTCAGTGGCACTAGTCGACTGCCCTGTGAGCAGTCGACTGCCTTGGGAGCAGTCGACTGGTGGCGAGGGTTTTAGCCCGAGTCCTATTTAAAGAGGACTTCGTGGTGGCTGAGATTCTTGACGAATTTTGTCTTGGTTAAAGGCAAGATAGTAGTCTTTGTGTTCAGGTCTTCTAAAGGTGTTGTGGTGAGGTTTCTCCACCCATAAGGAGCGACAGAGCTAGCCGGAGGTTATCCGAGGCGTGATCCACCGACGGATTCTTGGATTAGTCACTCGTCTGGGGTGGATACCAAGTAAATCGATTTGTTAGCATTGTCTATTATTGTTAGTTTATTTTTATTTGTATTTTCGCTACGCTAACAATCTTGTAGAGAACACGAGGGAGCACACGCTAGTATTCGAAAAATCGCTATTCACCTCCTCTACCGGACACAAACGATCTATCTATTGGTATCAGAGCGAGGACCACTCTTGATCGGACTAACCGCCGAGGGAGCACATGCTAGAGGAAAAGAATCATGGAAGACAAATTTGGTGAAGATATCTACATTCCACCGCCCTACGACCATGAGGATTTCGGCTATTGGAAAGCAAGGATGGAGACTTGGCTTAGCATGGATTGGGCGTGTAGGATAGCCATTGAAGAGCCTTTCGAAGTTCCAAAGGACAAGCACGGAAAGAGGCTTCATCCTAGATATTGGGACAAAGAGCAACAAGAACAATGCTTGGCCAATGAGAAGGTAATTAGTATTTTGAAAAATATTTTGCCTAATAAAATTTTGAGTGATGTAGGGGAATACCAAAACACATATGAATTATGGGATAAGTTGAAAAGATATCATGAGAACCCTACATCAATTTAAAGAGTTGAAGAGCCCGAAGAAGTAAGGTCAATAGTCCAACTTATAGAAGATCCCGATGAAGTGAGCTCCATGATTCAAGAAGAGGAGAGACCCTCATCCATGCCGGAACAAGAAGAAGCATCCTTTTCATCCAAGGATGAAGAAGAAGTCAACCTAGCCTCCACCTCCACCAAAGCCAAATCGAAAGAGCATATCACATGCTTTGGTAGTAACAAAAAGGGGCACTACAAGGACAAGTGCCCGAAAGGTAAAAAGGAGGTACACTCTAACTTATTTCAATTAAATTAAATTCTAACATAAAGTGTAGGACTGGAGAAACCCAAGAGAAGAAGAGGAGGATTCGATGCTTCACGTGTGGTGAGCTAGGGCACTACCACACCAAGTGTCCAAGGAAGAAAGAGCTCAAGAAAATGGGACACTTGAGGAGATGGGAGAAAGAAGAAAGGAGGAAGCAAAAATCACAACAAGGAGGAACTACAAGGGTAAGGGAGGTAATTCCTAACCCTAGATTAAAATGTAATTCAATTTTAAGTTCCTCATTGCATTCTAAAAATCATGTTAGTCATTCATCCATGCATGCTAGGATTAATGAAAATTGCCTACTTGTGCACAATTTTGGTTTTAAGTACAATGATAGGAATATGAGTAACATGGTAGATCAACACCCTAGGAAAAGCATGCATAATGATAGATCCAAGACCTCTAGACCTAAGGATCATGGTACTAATTCCAAGAAGGAGAAAAATGTGCCTAGAAAGGAGGGTAGTTCTAGGAATGTCCAAAGATAAAGGGGAAGCATGGTTGCTTCAACACGGGCTTTTTAAAGCTTTTCCAAAGCTTCCCCTACATTGGACTTACAAAGGCTTTTTAAGAACCTCTCTAAGGTTCCCCTTACACCAAGGATGGAACAACCATGCTCCCCCTTTATCTTAGCTCCCCCTATACCTAGGGTTTCTAGCAATGGTATGTTTGGTTTCCCAACTTAAACCCAACACTTCTCCCCCTTTGCCTAACATCAAAACGAACCCAACAATATCCCAATTATCGGTTCTTTTAATCCCCAATGACCATAAACAATGTGTACTAGCCCCCCATACACTTATTTTGCATCATTTGGACACATATCCAGCTGTTGGATACCCACACCAGCCCTGACCAGTCGACTGCCCCCACTGCAGTCGACTGATACTCTAATTCATCAATTTTCTGGCCAATTTCAGAAGTGCTCCAGAAATTTCATAAATCTCCAAAAATTTAAAATTTTGTGGAGAACATTTTGGTACCCATACCTACTTGGGAAAAATGCATTCCATAATGTATCTATCACTGTTCCCAAGTTTGACACAAAACCAAAAATTTTCTATGAAAATTAAGGCAAACAAGGAGGCAACCTCCCCCTTAATCTATGTCTTCTCCCAATTTTCACTTTACCTAGGTGAAATTCTACCCAACTTAACACCATAGACTCAAATTAGGTTCTTCTCAACCTAACACACAAGTTCTTCCCTTTGAACACCATTAAGGATTGCTCCCCAAGCACCCTTATCCCTACTATACCCTATCCTAGAAAAGTATGATTCCATGAAAATCACAAATGTGCTCGTCTTCTGGCACAACTTCCAATTTTCACAAAAGATTTGCATTTTGTATCAATTTTCAAATCATCTATAATTCCTTGTGTTTGCTAAGGCTTATCATTATAATTTACACAAGGAATTGTCCTCAATTTCCTTCTTTTTTTTTTTTACCTCTAAGTCCTAGATACCTAGGGAAACTTATCAATCTTCCTTGATTTTCAAGATATCAACAAAGCCTTATTAAATCATGGGATAATACTTCATTCAAGGAGTATGAAATCATAAACAAGAATTTTAATCCAAAACCATATCCCATAATCCAATTTTGAAATTTCTTGCTATCCAATAGGCCTTTCTTTGCAAACTCTCACTGATCAGTCGACTGCCAAAATTTACAGAGAGTTTCTAGGCTTGAGACCAGTCGATTGCCCCCAGGGCAGTCGACTGGTACCTGAATTTTAGGTTTTTCAGTCGAATTTCAGAAATCCCTAAATAATTCTACAAATCTCCAAAAATTATGAAATTTCGTGGTGAGATTTGTGGTGCCATTGACTACTTGGAAAAAATACGTTTCCAAACAAATGTACTAGATCCCAAGATTGGCACGAAACTCAACTTATCCTAAAGTGTATCATTGAAACTCATCCCAAAAGTCTCAATTATGATTTCTCCTCACTGTTTCTTCTCATCCTTGATTATAGTTCATTTCTATCATAGAATTACATGATATTCACAAATTAAAAGCCAATTTTACCCAATATAATTGTATTTTCATTCTTTTCTCCCTAAATTCCCTTTTTAATGTTCCAAAACCTAGGATTAAGACTTACCCAAGTCTTCCAACCCTTTTTGGCACAATTCACCTAATTTCCTAAGAGAAAAACTTCTTGAGATCCATTTACCATGGACCTCAAAGGCTCCTAGAGATCCCCCTTGAGCTATGAGCCCTAGCCACCTCCCTAGGTGACTCAATCCACACTAAGCCACACCGGTGTGCCCCCGGTGACTCTTGGCCTACAAAATGAACCTTCTTAACCTTAGATACCTTGTCTTTAGCTACGTTGTTCCTTCTACCCTCAAATGGCACCCCCTTGCCATTTTTGACATTCTCCCTCTTGTCAAGATTATATGCTTCCCCAGCATACTTCCTTTTGTTGGCCATGAAGGTCTTAGACCGGTATCCCAACCCCGATCTATCATAGTTGGGTTTTAAGCTACCCAACACCATGTCTAAGCCCTTAGATCCAACCGTGAATCATTCTAGGACTTTTTCTAATGTGTCAAGCCTTGCTCTCAAGGCTTGATTTTCCCTCTCTAGACCTTTAACTTTGGGGTTCATATGTCGACTTTGGACATTCCTAGAACTACCCGCCTTTCTAGACACATTTTTCTCCTTCTTGGAATTTACTCCATGATCCTTAGGTCTAGAGGTCTTGGGTCTATCATTATGCATGCTTTTCCTATGGTGTTGATCTACCTTGTTACTCGTATTCCTATCATTGTACTTAAAACCAAAATTGTGCACAAGTAGGAAATTTTCATTAATCCTAGCATGCATGGATGAATGATTAACATGATTTTTAGAATGCAATGAGGAACTTAAAATTGAATTACATTTTAATCTAGGTTTAGGAATTACTTCCCTTACCCTTGTAGTTCCTCCTTGTTGTGATTTTTGCTTCCTCCTTTCTTCTTTCTCCCATCTCCTCAAGTGTCTCATTTTCTTGAGCTCTTTCTTCCTTGGACACTTGGTGTGGTAGTGCCCTAGCTCACCACACGTGAAGCATCGAATCCTCCTCTTCTTCTCTTGGGTTTCTCCAGTCCTACACTTTATGTTAGAATTTAATTTAATTAAAATAAGTTTAGAGTGTACCTCCTTTTTACCTTTCGGGCACTTATCCTTGTAGTGCCCCTTTTTGTTACAACCAAAGCATGTGATATGCTCTTTCGATTTGGCTTTGGTGGAGGTGGAGGCTAGGTTGACTTCATCTTCATCCTTGGATGAAAAGGATGTTTCTTTTTGTTCCGGCATGGATGAGGGTCTCTCCTCTTCTTGAATCATGGAGCTCACTTCATCGGGATCTTCTATAAGTTGGACTATTGACCTTACTTCTTCGGGCTCTTCAACTCTTTGAATTGATGTAGGGTTCTCATGATATCTTTTCAGCTTATCCAATAATTCATATGCGTTTTGGTATTCCCCTACATCAATCAAAATTTTATTAGGCAAAACATTTTTCAAAATACTAATTACCTTCTCATTGGCCCGACATTGTTCTTGTTGCTCTTTGTCCCAATATCTAGGACGAAGCCTCTTTCCGTGCTTGTCCTTTGGAACTTCGAGCAGCTCTTCAATGGCTATCCTACACACCCAATCCATGCTAAGCCAAGTCTCCATCCTTGCTTTCCAATAGCCGAAATCCTCATGGTCATAGGGCGGTGGAATGTAGATATTTTCACCAAATTTGTCTTCCATGATTCTTTTCCTCTAGCGTGTGCTCCCTCGGCTGTTAGTCCGATCAAGAGTGGTCCTCGCTCTGATACCAATTGATAGATCGTCTGTGTCGGCTAGAGGGGGGGTGAATAGCGATTTTTCGAATACTTTGTTCTCTACAAGATTGTTAGCGCAGCAGAAATACAAATAAAAATAAACTAACAATAATAGACAATGCTAACAAACCGATTTACTTAGTATCCACCCCGGACGGGTGACTAATCCAAGAATCCGTCGGTGGATCACGCCCAGGAGAAACCTCACCACAACACCTTTAGAAGACCTGAGCACAATGACTACTATCTTGCCTTTAACTAAGACAAGATTCGTCAAGAATCTCAGCCACCATGAAGTCCTCTTTAAATAGGACTCGGGCTGAAACCCTCGCCACCAGTTGACTGCTCCCAGGGCAGTCGACTAGTGCCACTGAAATTCGACCATTGCACCCCAACATTCGAATTCTCAGCCAACTCATCAGCCACCTACCAGTCGACTGCCCCAGGGCAGTCGACTGGCCTCTAGCTGAAACCCTTTTGTGTGTTTTATCAGTCGACTGCCTCCCAGGCAGTAGACTGCCCCACTCACACACCTAAGGGTTCCCTTCCCGAGTACACTTCTCTCAGCACTCGACCCCTAGGATTCCCCGAGTACAATCACACCGCACTCATACCCTCACGACTCGACTGGCTCCTCATCCGCAGCCTCGACTATTGCCTTCGCGCCCTCTTCATCTTCGGCTCCCGTCCCTCGGATGCACGCATGCCTCTATTCCATCCTTCACGCATACCTCAAAGTCCGCACCTATTAGCTCATCGTCCCTGCTCTCCAAGATCCCTCAGGTGCACACAAGCCTCCAGCTTGTCTCCATGCCACCCTTCAACGTACCGAGGTCGTCCAGTCAATTCCATATGTGTAACCTGTACAACCTGCACACTCAACATACACATATAAGAACATAAGGGTAAACCTAACTTAAACCCTTTGCTCAAACATCAAAACACTTAGTCACTCCGGACCACAGATTGCCTCAACAATGCCTGGACCGATCAGGCAGAAGCCTGATCGGTCAGTTTGACCGATCAGGGCTCGAGCTTGATCGGTTAAGTGACCAATCAGGGTTGGTATCAAATCCTATGTGAGGCCTTGGCTGATATCCAGTAAGGTCTGGTCTTCCTTTTGATAGGTCTGTGGACAGATCCCTATTCTCTAATCGGTCAAGGTGACCGATCAGAGCTTCGCTGGATCGATCAGGCCCTTCACTGATTTGTCGGGTGACCGATCAGTGCCTGCTCACTTTTATTTGAATCGATGTCAGACTTTCTGATTCCGCTCTGATTCTTGCGATTCACTTATGATACATTTTGGTTTGCTTTGCTAATCCTTCTGATGAGTGTGCAGGTGATACAGAGATGATACAAACCATGAAGGAGGGTCAATAGCGACTTTCGCTTCAACAGGTTTGTCTGTTTTCTATTCGCAGGTTTCAACGGCTTCTGGCGCGGCTGGCGACGGACCATAGGCTCAGCTGAAGAGGTCTTCAGTGGACTGAGCGCTCAGTGGAGGTCAGTGGGTCAATGGTGATGAGGCTGTGGTTCAGTGGGTGTTGATGGAACCTGGCGATGATCAGAAGGGAGGCTTAAGAGGAGGCTGGCGAAGCAGAGACAGTGGAGAGGAACTGATTAGAAATCAAACAGACACAAGAGAACGAAGAGTTGAGTGAAAGTTCTTGCGTTAGGGTTGTTCTGTGTTGTGCTCTTAATTGTGCCCCTTCTTTGTGTTTTCTGTGCTTGCTCCTAAGTCTGTAAGGTTCTTCTCGTGATCAGGAATACTCAAGCTGATTTATCTATGAGATCTGTGGAGAGGTTACTCCATCAAGAAGGAGTTTTTCATATCCGGAGTTCCGGGGCTTGATCTGCCGACGATCAAGGGATCACCCACCTCACGGGCACGTCAATGAGTAGGGGCAAGTTATCCCCGAACCTTGTACATCTCTGAGTTAGCGTTTGAATGAAAGTGAAGTAGCTTTTAAGTGGCTAGCTATTCACCCCCCTCTAGCCATCCAAAGTCCAATATATTCATCCAGTTTGTCCCACTCGATTGCTAACTCATCTTCTACGGAAAAAGAGAATCCCGTTTGGATGATCATGTTGGATCGAGAGAAACAATAGAGGGGGGGGGGGTGAATATCGTTAAACGCTTTTCGGATAAAAACTAGAGCAAGTACGCAGCAGAATAAAAATAATCGCGAACACAGGTAGTTTTACTTGGTTCGGAGCCTAGGTCGACTCCTACTCCAAGGCCCACGGTCGTTGACCATTTTCTACGGGCAATTCTATAAGTTCGCAAATCAGTTTACAAGATTGAATTACAAATATAGTAAAGTAAACTTTTAACAGAAACTCTTCTTTTACTGACGTCCGATGTAGGTTGTATTTTCAGAGCAGCGGGACGTCGTCGGCGCTTGAGTCTCGAGTCGGAAGGTTTCCGGAGTAGAGCGCGGGAGCAGAAGAGCGTAGGAGCGTTGAAAGAATTGTTGTTGCAAGCCTTGGGGTCGAGGGCCTATTTATAGTCCCTGGGGGCGCCCGAAACGTCGGGGCCCCCCCCACGTGTCAGTCGATCCGCTTCTGTCTTGGTCAGCTCTGATCTCTTATAACTCGGGATCAAGCTTTGACGGGGGCGCCCGGAACGCTGGGGGCGCATGGGTTGACCAGGTCTCCTCTTATCCATTGGCTTCGCTGGGTTCTGCTTTGTTAGCATCAACTGGCGCCCGGGACGCTGGAGGCGCTCCGCCCATGAGCTGTCGAAGCTTGCCTTTGCTTCTTGTGTTTTGTGTTCACCTTGGGGGCGCCCGAGACACTCCGAGCGCCCTGGTCAGCTGCTGCCTCACTCCTTTGAGGCTCTCTGAGCTGCAGACACTCGTTCCTTCGGTCCTGCATCCAGGGTTAGTCCAAAACAACATAAAGCAATACGATGTTAGTTTATACAGCCTTAGCTGTCTTGGTTCTGACTTTGGGCCTCCAAAATGGAGCCCTAGGTCGAACCGACGCCTACTGTTCCCTCGACGGCGAACGCGTCCTCACCTACTCCTCTCGGGAGAATTTACCTGATGCCAACCGGCTCCTCCGGTTGGACTTTTGCCTAGCGGTCCTTCGCCAGGTCTTAGATACCAAGCTGTCCTTCGCCCGGTGCCTAGCATTCCTTCGCCAGGTCTTCAGTCCCAAGCTGTCCTTCGCCTGGTGCCTAGCAGTCCTTCGCTAGGTCTTTAGTCCCAAGCTGTCCTTCGCCTAGTGCCTAGCAGTCCTTTGATAGGGCTTTAGTACCCTGGCATTCCTTCGCTAGTGCCTAGCAGTCCTTCGCTAGGACTTTTTACCCTGGCGTTCCTTTGCCAGTGCCTAGCAGTCCTTCGCTAGGACTTTTCCTGCACACTTGAGTAACATGTTAGATAACAAATGAGACTTAACTTTTGAAACCTTTTGCCATTATCAAAACTCAGGTTCGACTTGGGTGCTTTCTGCACCAACAATCTCCCCCTTTTTGATTTATGGCAACCCTGGTTCAAAAAGTTAAGTTAATCAGAGTAAGTAAAAATTAAATTTTGTTCCCTCCCTCGGAAGGAATCTCCCCTAGATTTTTTAAAACTTCGTGGGGGTTTTTGAAGATAAATTCTAAGTTTTAGGATGAATTTTTTACTTAGAATAATTTTCAACAGAAATTAATTTTGGTTGTCTATTTTGGAGAACTTGTAGAATTTTTAAGTTTAGAAAAATTAAGAAGGATTCTGAAAGCTTGAGTTTAAGTACTAAGGAAAATTTTGAAAATTTAGTTTTGAGTATTTAGAGAAAATTTTGAAAAATTTAGTTTTAAGTACTTAGGAAATTTTGAAAAATTTAGTTTTAAGTACTTAGGAAATTTTGAAAATTTAGTTTTAAGTACTTAGGAAATTTTGAAAAATTAAGTTTTAAGTACTTAGGAAATTTTGAAAAATTTAGTTTTAAGTACTTAGTAAATTTTGAAAAATTAAGTTTTAAGTACTTAGGAAATTTTGAAAAAATTAGTTTTAAGTACTTAGGAACATTTGAAAAATTTAGATACTTAAAAAAATACTTTTTGAATAAAGGATAGAGTTTGAAATTTTGAGAGTTGAAGAAATTCTAAAAAAATTTAAACTCTCTCCTTTCCTATCTCTCCCCCTTTGCCATATATCAAACACAAATAAATATAGTAGGAACAAAATAATTAAATTGCATAAAGGAAAATAACTTGCATGATTTTGCTATACTGAACCAATTCATGATGAGAATTAAACCAAATCAGTTTTATTTTCCTCTTTTAGGGACCTGTCTAACCCAATTAGCTACTTACTAACTGTTATAAACAGTAGTTTTCGCTAGGGTTAGTCAAGTTAAGTGTTCTGTTCAAGTTAGATTTTCTAAACTTGACACTTAACTTAATTACTGTGCAAGTTGTATTTAGTACCCCAATTACTGCAGATGCACTGACTTAAAGCATCTTGAATTAAGACAAAGACCTAAGCATCTCAACCCTTTCTAGGTTATCAATCAAAAGTATCCTAAGGTGCTTGTGAGATGCTGGCTTCTAAATCTATAGGTGCATGCAGTTCTAGGGTTAGGGCTTAGGCTAAGTCCATTTTCGAAAAAGCCCTAGTTTTGAAAGGGGGTAGTTTTGAAGATAAAACTAAGTCGAAAATTTTATTTTAAAACTTTTCAAAACTGAATAAAAGCTGATTTTAAAAGCATTTGAAAACTAATGAGTAAAGAAAACCAAGAGTAGATTGAACCTATTCTACCAAGCATAATCCTAATAGAGATCAGATAATCAACCAAACAAGTAGTCAACTACATAAGTCTGCTGGTAAGAGAACCAGCACAGTCATACAGGTCAAGCATGAGTCAACCCTACTAAGTAGGGGCAGTCAAATAGTCACTAGTACAATGCAAATCAAATCTAGGAAGAGGGTCCAAGATGATCAGAGGAGCCTGGCTGCCAGGATCGAAACATCGCAATCATCTCGTGATACTGTGCATTTCTGGTCTCCCTCTCAGCTCTAAGGGCACTCATATAGTCAGTGTAATAGCCTATATTTGTCTCCATATCTTCAGCATGGTTTGCCTCCACTTCCTCTCGGAGGCTCTGGACCTGAGTCTCTAGCCGTGTCACTCTCTCGTAGAGTGTCGGTGGAGGGGGCTCGTCTATGTGTGCTCGGGCCTCTGCTGCCAGATCTGCAACGTCAACGTCTACCTCCTCGTCTGAATCGATCTGCGCTCCGGCTCGCTGTCGTCTCCAAGTCAAAACCCTGGTGGCCGATACATCTATCCTAGCTAAAGAGAAGTTCCTAAACCCTATCTCATCAAAATCGGTCAGCTCGGATATCTCACCTACGGTGATGTCACGACTGTGGTGATGAAGGATGGAGGTGATGATGTGGCAGAAGGGAGTGCGCACTCGTCCCTGAGTGGTAACACTGGACGCGTGCAGAATAGCGTGAAACATGTGTAGTCCAATGTCAATGTCAAGATGATGGATCAGGGCATACAGGAGAAATGTATGAAAAGGTCGCATGGTCGCGACATCCCTAGAGGATAGTGGTAAAATGCAGCGGACCAGGACTCTGTACAGGGCGTAGTCCTGGGCCTGAAGCTCAACGGACTGAAATCGTCTAGCTACCGGGAGTCTAGCTTCCCTATAGAAATATGAGTGGAGAGTGTCTAGAGTAATGTGGGAGTAGGGAGCATCAAATGGAGGATCCCTAGGTGGATAGCAACAAAAGGTGGACTGGGAAGGTCGTAGTCCAAGGAATCGATTTAGTAAGGTAGGAGTGATCGACAAGGGTATTCCTTGAACAGTAGTGACAAACATGAGATCGTTCTGTCGAACTATGTTATTATAAAATTCTGCACATAAAGTTGTGTTAATGGAATGAGTGCAGAACACTAGATTATCTAGTTGATAAAAGTTTATGACGTTCATGGCTAAGGGACAAGATTGGGTAAAGAAATGTCTATTAAGATAGCTAGTTTTGATAGGCTTGTAAGTTGTTCGAGCAAACTTATTACACAGTTCTAGAGTCGGGAACCTAGGGTCGGGACTCGGTTCGGCACCGGGGTTCGCTTGGTTTGCTCGGCGTTTTCTAAGTTAAGAAACATGCATTTATAAGGAAGGAATTTAAGAAAATAATTCTAAATGCATAAAAGAAATCATACCGGGGAGGCATGGTTGAGATTGAGGAAGCACAAGTGTCACTTGATCTTCTTGGAAGGAAGGAAGTGAGGAAGGAGGATGGTTTTTGGTGTGGGAAGAAGGAAGGGTTCGGATGCCCTTTTATAGGCTGGTCATTGGGGGCGCCCGGGAGCTCCCGGGCGCCCGGGACAGTGCCTACTACCATTGGCAGTGGCTTAGGGCTGGTTGGGGGCGCCCGGAACGGCCCGGGTGCCCCAGTCAGGCTGGTCTTTACAGCTTTTGCTGCTTTGACTGAAATGGGGGCTCCCGCGTGGTTCCGGGCGCCCTGGCAAGTGTCAAAGGCAGCTTTTTGCCTTGAGAGAAGATAAAGGCATGGATGGGGGCGCCCGAGGAGTCACGGGCGCCCGGAGTGTGTAGGAGGTGATAGATTTAATGTCTTGTTATCGTTTGACCATGATTAAGTTGGATTGACCATGGTTTGATTACTTTGACCATGGTTTGACTGCTTTGACCATGGTTTGACTACTTTGACCATGGTTTGACTACTTGTTAGGTCAATGCCTTTCTAAACTAAAACAACAATCAACAACAATCCAGTTATGAATTCTGATTAAGTTAAATTTACTGTCTCACCTAATCTAGGTTTTTCAATCACGTTAGCCTTATAGGTTTTGTGAGACAGGTTTTGATAAAAGAGTTTTTGAAAAACATGATTTATTTTGAAAAACTTGAATTAATTTTGGAAATATTTGAATTTATTTTAAAAATTATTTGAATCTATACATAACTGAGAATTTGTGTTAGATTTAAATTTTACAAAGACTAATTTGAATTTGAATTTCAGAGACTAACTTCTAAGTCTTGGCGAGGCACTAGGCCTTCTTTGGTCGTAGCCTTATTGGATCATCAACCCTTTCCTTGACAAAGCCTTTCAATGAAATTTCATTTTCAAGATTATTCTTTGAAAAATTTTGGTCTAACTAGTTTGGGTCTTGGATCGGTAGCTTCGGCTAGTTTCACCAGTCTAAAGAGACCAAGTATACTTGATCTTATTAGATTTGGTTTCCCTAACGTACTATCATCTCACCTCCTCCCAATACTATGTTGTCAATTCTCAGTTAAGTTGGTTTGGTCCTTAAACTAACCATTCCTAAGTCTAAGCATGATAAATTGCAGAAATTAAATAAACAAGCAACCAAGCAAACTGCAAGCAAGAATTGAATTTTATCTAATAATAACTATTGTTTTCAATTTGGCTCTCCCTGGACTATAGCCACGATAATGGTTTGGCAGGATGTGAATCTTGTCCTTGGGGATCCAATATTGGTTTGATCCAGTTTGTTTGTTCAGGCATAGTTTTGGTACCCATGCCTGAACTTTAGGTCTGGACTGGTTCAGTACAGCAAAGAAGAATCTTTGTCGAGACTTGGTTCTATAACCTAGTCCGGATCGATTTAGAACTGATTTCTGTTTTCCAAGAATCATGTCAAGATTCTTGGAACCAGAAGTAAATCGTTCTAATGCTGATCTAAGATCCTTAACCTGAATTTTCAGGGAGGAGTTCTCTTTCTCAAGTTTTTCAACTTGAGTAGAGGTTCCTTCTTGAACCTTCTCAGTTAAGGGTTTAGGGTCAGCTCCCTCTTTCAGGAGTTTTACTTCCTGTCGGAGGGATTCGATTCGGAGTTTGGCTTTCACCAAATCTCGAGAAAGATAAGATATTAACTCGTTTAATTGACTTCTAGTAAATCCACTTACCTTGATTTCGCCGTCCTCTGAGAATGTCAGTCTGCTGTCGTCCTGTTCTGATTCTGACTCGGTCTCGACTTCTTCTGAGGCGGTTAGTGCGAGTAGGTTCGATTGTGGGACCTCTTCTTCTTCTTCGGAGGAGGACTCGTCCCACGTTGCTTGAAGTGCCTTCTTCTTCCTTCTATTCTTTTTGGTCTCCTTTAGGTTCGGACACTCCGTCTTGTAGTGACCTTTCTTCTTGCACTCGTAGCAGGTCACGTTGGGCTTGTTCTTTTCGTTTGCGGGTTCAACTGGTTCATCCTGTCTTCTACTGGCTTTTCGTTTGTTGGTTTGGTTCTTTAATTTCTTGTAGTAGTTTCTTGCCAGTCGAACCAGCTTAGGTCTATCTCCTTCTTCGTCTTTTGAGTCTGAGTCTGAGTTAGACTCGGGTTCAGGTTGAGGCTTTTTCTTTGTTGTCCTTCCAGTTTTACCTGCAACAAAGGCAATACCTTTCTCGGCCAAATTGCAGTTAGTCTATTCATGTAATTCTAATTCAGAAAACAATTCATCTAATTTAACTTTTGAAAGGTCCCTTGAAACCTTGTATGCATCTACCATAGATGCCCACAAGGTGTTTCTAGGGAAAGCATTTAAAGCGTACCTTATTAGGTCACGATTTTCTACCTTGTGACCAATGGTGTGTAGACCGTTCATTAGTTCTTGAATTCGGGCGTGAAGCTGAGCTGCTGTTTCGTTGTCGGCCATTTTGATGGTATACAGCTTGTTCAGGAGTAGATCTCTCTTGCTGATCCGAGTGTCTGACGTTCCTTCATGCAGCTCGATCAGTTTTCCCCACAGCTCCTTGGCACTGTTGAAAGGGCCCACCCGGTTCAGCTCTTCTTTTGTTAAGCTGCATTGAAGGGTCTGGGTCACCTTTGCATCTGCTTCAATTTTCCTTTTCAGAGCGGTGTCCCACTCTGTGTAGCTTTGAGGTACTCCTTCAACATTTCTCGGAATCTCCAGTTCGGACTGAATGATTATCCACATGTTCACCTGAGTTTTCAGGTGGACCTCCATTCTGCTCTTCCAGTAGGAGAAGTCTTCTCCACTGAAGAGAGGTGGTCTTGCGGTGCTGAAGCCTTCTTGCATGGCCATTTTATCTGAAACGTAAACTAGACAAAAAGAATATCCCAAGACTTGGTCTTGGATTAGTAGTGCGGGATAAAGAAAAAATATTTGTCGAGTGGTGTTGCACCAACCTCGATCAACGAGAAGAAATTTAAAAAAAATATTAGAAGAAATTCGAACAACAAAAAATATTAGAAGAAATTTGAACGAAAAAAAAATCCGATAAATTTTCAAACTGGTGGTTGCACCAAATTTGAACTTCCCCGCTCTGATACCACTTGTTGGATCGAGAGAAACGATAGAGGGGGGGTGAATATCGTTAAACGCTTTTCGGATAAAAAGTAGAGCAAGTATGCAGTGGAATAAAAACAATCGCGAACATAGGTAGTTTTACTTAATTCAGAGTCTAGGTCGACTCCTACTCCAAGGCCCACGGTCGTTGACCATTTTCTACGGGCAATTCTATAAGTTCGCAAATCAGTTTACAAGATTGAATTACAAATATAGTAAAGTAAACTTTTAACAGAAACTCTTCTTTAACCGACGTCCGATGTATATTGTATTTTCGGAGCAGCGGGACGTCGTCGGCGCTTGAGTCTCGAGTCGGAAGGTTTCCGGAGCAGAGCGCGAGAGAAGAAGAGCGTAGGATCGTTGAAAGAATTATTATTGCAAGCCTTGGGGGTCGAGGGCCTATTTATAGTCCCTGAGGGCGCCCGGAACGTCGGGGGTGCCCCCCACGTGTCAGTCGATCCGCTTCCGTCTCTGTCAGCTCTGATCCCTTAAAACTCGGGATCAGGCTTTGACGGGGGCGCCCGGAATGCTGGGGGCGCCTGGGTTGACCGGGTCTCCTCTTATCCGTTGGCTTCGTTGGGTTCTGGTTCGTTAGCTTCAACTGGGGGCGCCCGGGAGCACGGGGGCGCCCCGCCCATGAGCTGTCGAAGCCTGCCTTTGCTTCTTGTGTTTTGTGTTCACCTTGGGGGTGCCCGGGACACTCCGGGCGCCCTGGTCAGCTGCTACCTCACTCCTTTGAGGCTCTCTGAGCTGCAGACACTCGTTCCTTCGGTCCTGCATCCAGGGTTAGTCCAAAACAACATAAAGCAATACGATGTTAGTTTATACAACCTTAGTTGTCTTGGTTCTAACTTTGGGCCTCCAAAATGGAGCTCTAGGTCAAACCGACGCCTACTATTCCCTCGACGGGGAACGCACCCTCACCTACTCCTCTCGGGAGAATTTACCTGATGCCAACCGGCTCCTCCGGTTGGACTTTTGCCTAGCGGTCCTTCGCCAGGTCTTAGATACCAAGCTGTCCTTCGCCCGGTGCCTAGCATTCCTTCGCCAGGTCTTCAGTCCCAAGCTTTCCTTCGCCTGGTGCCTAGCAGTCCTTCGCTAGGTCTTCAGTCCAAGCTGTCCTTCGCCTGGTGCCTAGCAGTCCTTCGCTAGGTCTTCAGTCCCAAGCTGTCCTTCGCCTGGTGCCTAGCAGTCGTTCGCTAGGTCTTCAGTCCCAAGCTGTCCTTCGCCTGGTGCCTAGCAGTCCTTTGCTAGGGCTTTAGTACCCTGGCATTCCTTCGCTAGTTCCTAGCAGTCCTTCGCTAGGACTTTTTACCCTGCCGTTCCTTCGCCAGTGCCTAGCAGTCCTTCGCTAGGACTTTTCCTGCACACTTGAGTAACATGTTAGATAACAAATGAGACTTAATTTTTGAACCATTTTGCCATTATCAAAACTCAGGTTCGACTTGGGTGCTTTCTGCACCAACAGGTCATCCATATGTTCATGTGGGCCTTCAGATGGGATTCCATTTGACTTCTCCAAGAGTTGAAATTTTTGCCAGAGAAGAGCGGTGGACGGGCGATATTCCATTCTTGGTTGGCCATTTGATTAAACTGAAAAGGGGAAAAAAATACTTGTTCCAAGACTAAGTCTTGGATTAGTAGTGCTGGAAGAATATTAATAACGAAAAAGTCGAGTGGTGTTGCACCAACATCGATTAATGAGAAAGGTTCGAGCGAGAAAAAAATTTGAAATTTGAAAATCCAAAAAAAAAAAATTCTCAAACTGGTGGTTGCACCAAGTTTGAGCCACCTGCTCTGATACCACTTGTGGGATCGGATTGAATCGATAGAGGGGGGTGAATATCGATCGTTAAAATTTTCGGACAAAGAGAGTAATTGCGCAGCGGAAATAGCAAAAACAATCGCTAACACGGTTTGTTTTTACTTGGTTCGGAGTCGCGGTCGGCTCCTACTCCAAGGCCCACGATCCTTGACCGTTTACGATGGGCAATTCTATATTTTTGTAAAAGATTACAAGTTGGGGTACAAATAT
Organism: Boesenbergia rotunda; assembly: GCA_024364735.1. Classification (NCBI taxonomy): domain Eukaryota; kingdom Viridiplantae; phylum Streptophyta; class Magnoliopsida; order Zingiberales; family Zingiberaceae; genus Boesenbergia; species Boesenbergia rotunda. The sequence continues at coordinate 149,255 of JAGFNQ010004825.1, forward strand.
AGAATTTAAAATGAAATTACAGCACTTAAGAAAATGAACTTTTACCGACGGCTGGAGAAGTTAGAAGTTTGGAGCAGCGGGTCATCGTCGGTGCTTGAATCGCGAGTACGGAACTTGTCGAAGCGTAGCAGTTGAATGAGTGCGTAGAGAGCAAGTTATTCTGAAGCCTTGGGGGTGAACCCCTTTATATAGGGTTAACAGGGGCGCCTGTGTTGAAGGGGGCGCCTGACACGTGCTCCTCTGTGCGAACCTAAATCCGCAGACTTGGCCAGCGCTTATCCCCTTCACTAGGGCGCCTGTGTTAACACAGGTGCCTCAATGACTTGGTCCTGATGCTTGTGTGGCAGTTTGCTTCGAATGCTTGGAATCAACCTTCACTGGGGCGCCTATCTCAACACAGGCGCCTAGCCCAGTGAGGCGCCTAGCAGCAAAAGTCTCCTTTCCTTTATTCCTGCAACCAGGGTTAGTTCCAAAACACAAGAAACATATAAATGATATAGAATAAAGCTTGATTTACAACTTGAGCTGTCTTGGTTCTGACTTTGGGCTTCCCAAATGGAACTCTAGGTCGAACCGACGCCTAATGTTCCCTCCTACGGGGAACGCGTCCTCACCTACTCCTCTCGGGAGAATTTACCTTTTTGTCAACTGGCTCCTCCAGTTGGACTTTTGCTCAGCTTGACACACTAGGTCTTCGTGCCCAATCTGCGACCAGGTCTTAGTGCCCAATCCGCGACCAGGTCTTAGTGCCCAACTTTACTCACCAGGTCCTCGGTTCCCAGTCCTTGGCCAGGTCTTAGTGCCCAGCTTCACTCACCAGGTCTTAGTGTCCAACCTTTCGTCAGGACTTAGTTGCCCATCCCACGGCCAGGACTTAGTGCCCAATTCATAAAACCAGGACTTAGTGCATTGTGTACCTAGGACTTTTTCCTGCACACTTAATTGGCATTGTTAAATCACAACAATACCTTAACTTCTGAACCCTTTACCATTATCAAAACAAAGGTTCGACTTTGGTGCTTCCGGCACCAACAAACCCATCTGGGGGCCTGAGCCTCTCAAGCACTTGGATTCACGAGCTCCTGGCCCCTCTCAGGGCCCATGATCGCAGCAGCTGATTCCTTTAGCCTGCATCCAAGGATAGACCAAGAACACAATATAATAAAGTAAATACGTGCATGAATGACAGCTAGAGCTATCTTGTTCTGAATTTGGATTTCAAATGAAATCCTAGGTTGAACTGATGTTTACTATTCCCTTATCCGGGGAACGCATCCTCACCTACTCCACTCTGGAGAAGTTACCTTTTGCCAACCGGCTCCTCTGGTTGGACTTTTGCTCGGCCTCCGAGACTCTTGGATCTCGAGATGTTCGTACCTCGATCCGTCTCTACTTCTGTCCGTAGTCCTCTTTCGGCTAAGTCTTCTGCCTGATTTTTCAGATCATGTCTTCGTGCCCTGTCCTCGACCAAGACTTCGTGCCTAACCCTTGTTAGGATGTACACTATAAGCCTAGCTTTTGTATGAACATCTATTTTAGAATAAGAATTATAGTAGTTATGTGTTTGCATTTTATATTTGTTATATGTATGCAATTGTCCATTACTTCACATTGTAGATAACATGGTGTGTGATTTCACACAGAGGATCATGTTATTAGTTCCTTGTAAAGTATAAGCAGTAGCTTATAACCAAGATGGATTTGGACAAACCATTGGAATGGTTGTAGTGTAATTTGGTATTAGTCTATCTTGACTATAAAATTACACTAGTGCACTTTGTGTGTATTGAGCAGGACCGTTTTGAGGTTGTTCGATTTATACTGACAATATAATCATACAAGAACTCGGTTATTATGGATGTACATGCTCTTAATCTCGATATAATAACGGGCACATGTACTTAATATTTATTTCTTTAATTTACCAATGGGCGAGATTTATTCGTTATGTCAATATGCCCGGTAAATTAGAAAATAATATTATTTATACGGTGTGTCGTTGATTATAGAAGGATGGCGTGCCCTAATTACTTAGGATGACGATGTCCCCTTGAGGAGCTCATAACGATTATCATGTAAATCCTGCAGGTGGACTTGGTCCGACATGACAATAAAGTTGAGTGGTACTACTCTTGGAGTTATATGTTATTTAATTAAAATATCAGTAATTTAA
>JAGFNQ010004826.1:0-50390 GCA_024364735.1 Boesenbergia rotunda
CAAGGCCTTAAGAAATCCCCAAAAGTCAAGACTTAGGGATTTTAGCACGCAAGGTGCTCCAGAAAATGCCAAGCATTTACAGATAAGAAAGAAAAGAAAGAAAAGCTATTTTATTTTATAAGGCCAGTACCCGGCGTCCAAGGGCGTCGTTAAAGAAATCCAGGTGTCCAATTCCAAGGTCTTGGCCCTGGTAGACCAAGGTCTGCTCTATTAGGATTGGTGGCTCGCTACCCCAACCTTTTAGGGAACGCGCATATGAGATGGTACTTACGTCTTCAGTGGATCCAAGTGATTATTATTTTCAAGTATATGCTTTAGCAAAGTTTCAAAAATTTAAAGAGTTTTCAAAAAGTTAAAGAATAGCTAAAGTTTCCAAGTTGAGCTAAGAAAAGTAAAATGAGATTTATTATTGCTTGAGTATGCATGTTTTGAGCTATACATGTCCTTAGTTTTTCTTTCAAGCATATTAGTATCTCATATGATGTTCAGTTTGATCTAGAAGCATGTTTGCATATTTCGAGTTTTTGTGAGCTAGATAGTACTTACTAAGCTTTTTGCTTACTAGTTGCATTTCCTCTTATTGCAGATAAAGATAAAGGCAAGCAATTCTGAAGGAAGACGATGAGGCGGTGCTGAGTAGAGTGTGTGTGGTGGCTGATTATGGAGAGATCTTTTGTGCAAGACAATTTAGCTATTAATTCACAATGTTATAGATCATTTGAATTTCAAGTTCTTGCTTTATAAAGTTTAGCGAACATTTGAGTTTTGGACAGTTTTACATGCTCAATTTCTTAGAGTAAAGATTTCATGTCATTTCATTAAGCTTATATATTCTTATGCTTGCATTAGATGAGTGGAAATGTGAGTAGATGGAGATATTGATACTTTTTTTGGAAAATAGACACATGTGCCAAGATAGTATCAAATTCCCTTTGAATTAAGTTTTATTGCTTATAAATGTTTAGAAAAGTTGCATTCACATTTCATAATGTTTTAGCAAGGTCATAGAACATGTATTTGGTGTTATGAATGTATAGAAGTCAAGATTGGTACAAACTTTAGTGTTAAAGTTCATATATCTTGAATAGTTTATTTTCTTCCGCAAAAGTCCAAATTTCAAGTTTATGGATTCGTTTTGATTGGCTAAACTCATTAGAAAACTGTCATAGAGTGTAGAAATGGTGTCATGATTCCATATGGCTCGAAATTATAGGTTTGGAGGAGCTGTGAAGTAACTGGCCGAAACCCGAGTTTCGAATTACAGGCCTATCAGTCGACTGATACAGTATCAGTCGACTGATACCTGCAGTTTGAGTTGGGCGAGGCAAGCTTCAAGTGTACCAATTGCGAGCTTTTGAGATAGTAAGTGTGATATGTTAATATGCATGATTGCTTAAGTTAGAATATGATTGTTAGATGAATTTAAAAGTTTTTTTTTTAAAAAAAAAGATTTCCGCATTTTTTTTAGTCATGTATCTGAAGTCGAGAAGTAGAGAAAAGTAACGATCCGTCTAAGGTAGAAGAAGGCGGGTCGTTACATCCAAGGAGGTGTGGACCCAGGATGATTGGGTATAAGCCGAAGTGCCCGAAGATATTTGAACAGCCTACAAAGGATTCACCACTCCCTGCGAGGAGATGTATACCCAGGCTTATCGTCGGATTGTTACTCAAAGCCTCTGGCCAGAGCATATCATGTTTAGAGTGTGAGTCTCTTAAATACATGAGAGTAATTAGAAATCCAAAGGGCGAGAAAGACACTACTTGGGCTAGGTGTGACGTAGTCAGACTAGTGGGGATTGACACAAACAGACCATGTCCTGAACCAAGTGGGTATAAGATGGTGAAGGGAATGGGGCACGATTCATTAGAGCTGCTGAAGGGTTTCGGAATTACTTCTGAGGTCAAACCGTTGATCTTTCGATTAATTGGGGGTCATGATGTACTACTAGGTGCCACTCATGACCGTTCTATAATTGGTTAATTATAGACGGCCAACATAAATCGAAAGCCTATTTAGTCACACGCACTACGAGTAATCAGAGGCATTTAAAACGAGTTGAAAATTAGATTTTCCAATCAAGAGAAATAAGTCGAATCTGAGTTAATCAGAGGCGCAACGGAAACTTAAAATGGCTAAGTCTTTTGAAGGCTTATTGGGCGAATTAAATGAGTTTAATTCGTGATCGGTTCGGCTCGGTTTGACCGACCAAAGAGGGTGTTAACCTCCTTTGGTTTGGCCGGCCATTAAAAGGGGATAAAACCAATTTATTTGGTTTAATTAATAAAATAAATCTAGCGCGATTTGTTTTATAAATTATGGATAAATAAATTTGTGTAAAGAAATTTATATAAATAAATTTATAGAAATTTATTCTTTTATGGAAATTAAAGTGATCCATGAAATGATTTATTTTAATTTTATAAAATCAATTATGAATTGATTTTTCCATAATAAGAAAGTTTATAAATTTTTTATAAAATTTATTCCATAATAAAAGGAGAAGAAGTATTTGTTTTATTATAAAGTTAGTTATAATATAACTTGGTTTAAACGGAATAATTCATAAGAGAATTTATAGGATAAATTTGTTATGAAAATTACGTTAAGAGGGAGACTTGGCAAGGGAGATGCTACTATATAAAGGAACCAAAGGCAAGCCCTTAATTCCAATTGAGTAATCAAGAGATTAACTCTCTCCCTCTCTCTCTTATTCTCTTCCTCTCCCTCTCCTTCCAACCTAGGGCCGGCGCCCCCTTTGGTCATCCTAGGGCCGGCGCACCTCAACCTAGGGCTGGCACACCACCATCTCTTCCAAGGGTTGGCGTGAGTCGACTCCACCAAGTAGAAGCCGAAGAAGAAGAAGAAGAAGCAGATCGCATCTCCTTCCTTCCTGGAATTTTGATTCCGTTAACTTGGTGGTTAGTTTCCTATCTTTTCTCTTGTTGTTCTAGTTGTGCCTTTAGAGAATCTAGTAGTTCTCATCGGCACAAAATTCATGACTTTGCGAAGACATCCCAAAGAGGACTCGGCGTGGACGCGAATAGAGGCGGAGCTTCCAAGGGATGCTACGGTTGGATCTCGTCCCTTACTTCGAGTTACGCGAGGTACTTAGTAAATTAGTTTACTTTTTCGTAAAGTTTTAATTTATGACCATGTCAACACATCATAAGGTTGCATGCTAGATACGTGGTAAAAATAATTTGTGAAATTATTTTATGCTAATTCTTCCGCTGCACGTAAAAATTTAAAATTTTACGAACCCGTATCCTTGTCAACATGCACCCGGTCCCAACACTGGGCCAGTCGACTGGTTCAGGGCGTAATTACATTCTGTGGGTTTTCTCAGTTGATTGACTTCCTGGCAGTCAACTGGGCCACACCATAATTGTATTCTGTGGCCTTTGCCTGTCGACTGGCCTCCAGCCAGTCGACTGGTGTCTGATGTTCTGAAGTTCAGTTTTTCAGTCTAAATTTCAGAAATGCCTAACTAATTCCACAAATTTCCAAAAATTCTGAAATCTTGCAGGGATATTTGTGGATCCTATATTTACTTAGGAAAAATATAATTTTAGTCAATGTCATCACAAATCCCAAGTTTGGTACAAATTCCGAGTTTCTCAAAAAAACATCATAAAACTTTTTCCAAATGTTGTAGTTTGGACCTCACCTTGATGCTACTTCCCATAATCATCCATAGTCCATTCATAGCATTAAGTTATATGGTATTTAGGCATTAAAATCGATTTGTCTCAATTAACATCCTAATTTCACCTTTTTCCTTTATAATCCTTCCTTAAGTGTGCCAACTCTCCAGAATTAAGACTACCCTTATGTTAGTAATATGAGAGAAGTGTCCTAAGGCAATCGCCTTATGATTGTAAATATTTATTTTAATAAATGAATATTCACTATTTGAGTATACATGTCTGTGTATTTGATTGAGATCTTAAACTCATTTACTTAATGTCCGCAATACAATTCACAGCATGAGAGAATTTGTGATGAATTCACAACCAGTGATTATCTCTACATGTGCTATTGTGAAGTATTGAAATTGTCCCTAGTCGATGAATTGATAAATACGGACACTATCAATTCTGTTGAGACTAGCATGGGTTATTCTCTAATCAACTGATTCTCACTGGCTGGTGACATTGGGATGTCCGGAGATAAACATGAATGCTAGTTAAGGGAACTAGTTCATTGGAGTGACTAGCTGTAAAACTTCATATGGTAATCTACATATAGATATGTCAATGAAAGTTCTTACTGCAGCTTAAGTGCGATGTTCCTTTGACTTGCGGTGTTCAAGTCATCTTGGTCACGGAGACTTATACTTTAACATCTTAAGCAAGCATCTTCAAGTCATCTTGGTCACGGAGAATTATATCTGAGGTCAACCGTTGATCTTTCGATTAATTGGGGATCATGATGTACTACTAGGTGCCACTCATGATCGTTCTATAATTGGTTAATTATAGACGGCCATCATAAATCGAAAGCCTATTTAGTCACACGCACTACGAGTAATCCGAGGGATTTAAAACGAGTTGAAAATTAGATTTTCCGATCAAGAGAAATAAGTCGAATCTGAATTTATCAGAGGCGCACCGGAAGCTTAAAATGGCTAAGTCTTTTGAAGGCTTATTGGACGAATTAAATGAGTTTAATTCGCAAGGAGACGGCTTGGTTTGGCCGGCCACAATAAGAGGGAGAACCAAATTGTTTGGTTTAAATTATAAAATAAATCAAGCGCGATTTGTTTTATAAAATTATGGATAAATAAATTTATATAAAGAAATTTATATAAAGAGATTTATTTTCATGGAAATTAAAATAAACCTTGGATTGGTTTATTTTATTTTATAAAATTAATTATGAATTGATTTTTCCATGATAAGAAAAATTTATATAATAAATTTATTCTTTTTATAGGAATTAAAATAAACCATGGATTTGTTTATTTTATTTTATAAAATCAATTATGAATTGATTTTTCCATGATACGAAAAATTTATATAATAAATTTATTCTCTTTATGGAAATTAAAATGAACTATGGATTGGTTTATTTTATTTTATAAAATCAATTATGAATTGATTTTTTCATGATGAGAAAAATTTATATAATAAATTTATTCTTTTTATGGAAATTAAAATGAACCATGGATTGATTTATTTTATTTTATAAAATCAATTATGAATTGATTTTTCCATGATAAGAAAAATTTATATAATAAATTTTTGTAAAAATTTATTCCATAATAAAAGGGGAGATGTGTTTGTTTTATTATAAAGTTAGTTATAATAAAACTTGGCATAACGGAATAATTCATAAGAAAATTTATAAGATAAATTTCTTATGAAAATTTATTCCGTTAAAGGGGAGACTTGGCAATGGAGAGGCTACTATATAAAGGAACCAAGGCAAGGCTTGAATTTCAATCAAGAGATCAAGTAGCAAGCCCTCTCTCTCTCTCCTTCTCTCCCTCTCCCTCTAGGGTCGGCGCCCTCCCCCCTCTAGGGCCGGCGCCTCCTTCCCTTGCCGTGAGCCACCACCAAGAAGAGGCAGAAAAAGAAGAAGAAGCGGGTCGCGACTCCTTCCTTCCTTTCCCCGGAATCTTGATTCCGTTACTTGGTGGTTAGTTTCCATCTCTCTCTCTTGATATTCTAGTTGTGCCTTTGGAGAATCTAGTAGTTCTTGTCGGCACGAAACTCGTGGCTTTGCGAAGTCATCCCGAAGAGAACTCGGCGTGGACGCGAATAGAGGCAGAGCTTCCAAGGGACGCTACGGTTGGATCTCGTCCCTCACTTCGAGTTACGCGAGGTATTGAGTAAATTAGTTTACTTTCTGCAAAATTTTAATTTATGATCATGTCCACACATCATAAGGTTGTATGCTAGATACGTGGTTAAAATAATTTGAGAAATTATTTATGCTAATTCTTCCGCTGCACGTAATTATTTTTAAAAAAAATTACGAACCCGTATCCTTGTCAACATGCACCCGGTCCCAACACCTTAGTCTTTTAAACCTCTTGGCATACCTCATAGTTCTTTTCAATCTCCTAGAAGTAAACCACCTGAGACCCATTGACCATGGAACTCGTCTTGACTCCTAGAGCTTCTATCCCTAATTACTTCCCAAGGTAACTTTTCTACAAAGGCAAGACCACACCGGTGCTCCTCCGGTGCTTCTTGACTTTCCATCATTACTCTCTTAATCCGATAGACCTTTTCTTTGGTCAATTTCTTTTCTTTCCCTTTAAATGGCTTTTCTTTGCCGTTTTTGACTTTTTCTCTACCATAGTTATAGGGCATCCTTGAGTATGATACTTTATCAACATTGGCCCTCCTAGAAGAGTATCCTAAATTTGGCCTACCATTCTTATACTTTTGGTCCTTTGAGATTGTGTTCACATCCTTGGAATCTTGAATTACTCTACCAATGTTTCTTTCCAACTCATCAAGTCTTTCTCTTAAAACTTGATTTTCCTTCTCCAACTTCCTAACCTTAGAATCACTAGACCTAATTTGATCATTTCTAGGCCTACTTATTTTGATAAGCATTTTTCCTCCTTTCTTAAGGTTCATGTCTTGGTCCTTATTCCTAGAGTTTCTTGACTTATCATGAACCATAGAATTCTTGGTGTTTTAGCATACAAAATTGTTTCTATCATGATATTTAAAACCAACAACACGCATGGGTAAGCAAGTACTATTAATTCTATCATTCAAACAAACATTTTGAGAATTCATTGAATAATTGGAAGCATAAGTAAAGTTAGAGGTTACCTTCCTTACCCTTGAGGCTCCCCCTTGATTAGTGCTCCTCTTCCTTTCTTCTCTCTCCCATTTTCTGAGGTGATCCATCTTTTTCAACTCTCCTTTCCTTGGGCATTTTGTATGGTAATGCCCTAGCTCCCCGCATGTGAAACATCGGATGTTCCTTCTTTTCTTTTGACCTTCCTTGTTCCTACAACCTGTATTAGAGTTAAACTGAATGAATTTAGGCTTAGGAATTACCTCCTTTTTACCTAGTGGGCACTTCTCCTTGTAGTGCCCCTTTTTGTTGCAACCAAAGCAGGTGATGTGATCTTTTGATTTAGCTTTGGCACAGGTGGTAATCCTTTCTTGCTCTTGGATGTTTGAGGGTCTCACCTCCCCTTCAACATTTGAATTTGTCATTTCTTCTTCTTCTTCGAATGGAATGGGTGCTTCTCCACTTATCTCTTCCACTCTTCTTGACAATTCAACTTCTTCTTTATTTTTTTCAATACTTGAGTCAATTTCCTCAATCTCTTCCACTCTTAGAGTTGATGTAGGGCTCTTATAAATTTCTTCCAACTTATTCCACAATTTGCATGCATTCGAATATTTCCCTATATCACTCAAAATGTAATCAGACAACATCTTAATTAAAATATTTATTACCTTCTTATTGGCCCTAGCTTGGTCTTGTTGTTCACTTGTCCAATATCTAGGGCGAAGCCTTTTGCCATGCTTGTCCTTGGGGATTTTAAATGGGTCTTCAATAGTCATTCTACACTCCCAATCCATCCCGAGCCACATCTTCATTCTATCCCTCCAATAGTCAAAATTTTCATGCTCATATGATGGCGGTGAGTTGATATCGTCACCCAACTTGTCATCCATGACCCTTCTCCTCTAGCAAGTGCTCCCTCGGCGGTTAGTTCGATGAAGAGCGGAACCTTGCTTTGATACCAACTGATAGATCGTCTAAGGCGTGAAGAGGGGGGGGGGTGAATGCACTTTTTCGGATTGTTTAGATCTCTACAAAGTTGTTAGCGCAGTGGAAATAACAGTAAAACAATAATACAATCACTAACCAATGCTAACACGGCGATTTTAGTTGGTATCCACCCCGGTCGGGTGACTAATCCAACAATCCGTCGGTGGATCAAACCCCGAATAACCTCCGGCTAGAACTCGTCGCTCCTTGTGGGTGGAGAAACCTCACCATAACACCAAGGACACTCCCTGAGTATACAAGACTACTAACTTGCCCTATCCAAGCAAGTTTCGTCAAGAAGATAGTAGGAAACGAGCCCCTTCAAATAGGGCTCGAATCTGAGAATAGCCGCTACCAGTCGACTGGTCCATGGGCAGTCGACTGGTCCCACTCAAATCCAACCGTTACAGCACAACGTTCGAATCTGCCAACTGTTTTAGTCAACACCAGTCGACTGCCCCTGGGCCAGTCGACTGGGACACACCTAAGCCTAGGGTTTCACTCCCGAGTACAAGTCTCTCTCGCACTCAACACCCTCCCGGCTTAGCCACTGAGTACAAGCACTCACACTCAGCCTCTCTCAACCTAGTTGATTCTTTACCAGCAGTCTTAACTGTTGCCTTTACGCCCTCTTCATCTTTGGCCCTCGCCCCTCAGATGCGCACGCAAGCCTCCAGCTTGCCTCCATGCCACCCTTCACGTTCGCCTCGAAGTCCGCATCCCTCGGCTCATCATCTCTATTATCAATGGTCCCTCGGATGCGCACATAAGCCTCCAGCTTACCTCCATGCCATCCTTCACTTGAAGACATCAATTACGTCCATGCGTACCTGTACACCTGCACACTTATGTACACATGTGAGAGCAACACAAATCCTAACTTAACCATATTGCCCACTCATCAAAATATCACGATCCTTCAGATCATCTCAGGGTCGATTGCCCCAACACTAAGGACACGATGCTTCGGAGATTGATTGATCTTGATTTGGCTAAGATTTAATTGGAATTGGATTAATTGAGTTAGACTCAAGTGAATCTAATTAGATTATGAATTGAGATCTAATTTGAGTTAAACTCATTTAGATTAGACTCAACCACATTTGGATGAAATATTAATTCATTAAAATGTTTAATGAATTAATAAGAGAGGAAGATGGAGAGTTTCTCACCATTAGAGTGTTACATGAAAAGTTAGAGAGTTACATTAAAATATTTAATGAAGGGAAGTTTAAAAGGCAAAATCTCCTCATGATATGAGTATAAAAGAGTTTTTCCCTTGTCATTTGGAGGATAACTTCTCATTTTCTTTCCCCTCTTCCTTCTCCATCTTGGTCGAAACCCACATCTTGGGTTCTTGGTGTTTTGTGAACTACCTTAAGTTGCTAGCACAACTAAGGTTCATGTGGATACGAATAGAGGCACGGACACTTGAACGTGCAAGAGATCCGGCGGCGCTTAGACGAGCGGGATAAACGTAAGGGAACGCTCTAATGGTATACGCTTTAGATAGATCTATTAGATAGATGATTTCGTATGAGTTTTTCTTTCGCATGGATCGCTCTAGGGATCTTGTTTCCGCTGCGTTTTTTTGTGTTTATGTCACCTGAAGATCCCAACACTTATTTCATTACATTTATTGATAACTTCACACGTTTTAGTCATGTGTATTTGATTTCTCATAAATCTGAATCATTAGATTGCTTTAATCGTTATTTGAACGAAATTGAGAATCAATTGGAATTTAAGGTTTAAATCTTTTGCACTGACCATGGAGGTGAATATTTGTCTGATCAATTCAAGACAATAAGTAATGAGAAAGAGATTATTAGACAGCTAACTATCCTTGATACTCCACAGCAAAATGGAGTTGCTGAAAGAAGAAATTAAACTCTTCTCAAAATGGTTAGGTCAATGATGGCTCAAGCTAATTTGCCTATTTCCTATTGGGGAGATGCATTATTGGCTACAACCTACATACTTAACCGGGTGTCTTCTAAATCTATCCCATCTACTCCATATGAACTTTGAACAGGTAGAGAACCAGATTTAAGTAATCTGAGACCCTGGGGTCAGCTGCTTATATACATGACAAAACTCACAAATATGGAAAATTAGGATCCAGGAGTAGAAAGTGTATCTTTGTAAAATATTATGATACCTCTAAGGATTATGTTTTTATTGGTGAGCAACAAGATAGAACCATCTCTGAAATAGAGTCAAGAGATGTTATTTTTCTCGAAACTGAGTTCCCAACAAGAGGTGAAGTTGATAAATCGATTCCTCTAATTGCAATAGAGGAGGAGGATATTGTTCCTTTATCAACAAATCAGGAATCACAGGGGATACCTGAATTCAATCAACCAAGTGGGAGTGAGTGGCCTATGAATGAGTCAGTTTCTCAACAGTCTAACCTGTAAAGAAGTAGTCGTCAAATTATTCCTCGAAAAAGGTTTGACATTGAGAATGAGACATTAATGATTCTCCCAGTTGATGATGAGGAACCTCGCACAGTTGAGAAAGCATTAAAATGCTTAGTTAAGGAGAAATGGAAAGTTGCAATAGATGAGGAAATAGGATCCATGAGAAAGAATCAAGTTTGGGATTTAGTCAATCTTCCTCCGAGCCGAAGGGGTTTTGGGAATAAGTGGATTCTCAAAATTAAGAGGAAAATGGATGGGTCGATTAATTGATACAAAGCTCGTTTGGTTGTAAAAGGATATACCCAAATAGAGGGTATTGATTTTGAAGAGACATTCTCCCTAGTTGTGAAGTTTATGTCAATACGAGTTATTGTAGCTATAGTAGCACATTTTGACTTAGAATTACATTAAATAGATGTAAAGACGACTTTCCTTAATGGTAATTTTGACGAGGAAATCTATATAGCATAGCCAAAAGGTTATATAGCTGAGGGTCAAAAGAATAAAGTATGTAGACTTAAGAAGTCTATGTATGGGCTAAAGCAAGCGTCAAGGCAATGGAACATAAGATTCAATGAAGTCATTTTGTCTTATAGTTTTGAAATGATCAATGAGGATCATTATGCTTACCTAAAGAAGGATAAAGAAAAGTTTATCATTTTATTATTATATGTTGATGATATGCTAATAGCTAGAAGTGACATAAAGTTTGTGATTAAAGTCAAGTTTTGGCTTTCATCACAATTTGACATAATAGATATGAGAGAAGTTGAGTACATCTTAGGAGTGCAGATCCTTCGTGATCGATCAAAAAGACTTTTGAGTTTATCTCAAGAAGCTTATATCACTAAGATGCATACTTTAATATGTTAGATTGTAATATTGAACAAACACCTACAGTGAAAGGTGTTGTTCTGAGCAAAAGTATGTCTCCCAAGACTCCTGAAGAGATATCTAATATGAAAAAAAAAAATCAAATGCTAGTGTTATTGGTAGTTTGATGTACACTATGTTGTGTACTCGTTCTGATATAAGTCATGTTGTTGGCTTAGTTAGTCATTTCCAGTCAAACCCAGGATCGAGACACTAGAAAGCGGTGAAAAGGATATTCAGACATCTCAAAGGAATAGTTGATTATTATCTCTGCTTCCAAGGATCAAAGCTAAGTCTGAAGGGCTACACAGATACAAATTGGGCAGGGGACTTTGATGATAAAAAATCTACATCTGGCTATACTTTCATGCTAAATGGTGGTGCTATCCATTGGAACAGTAAGAAACAGGCTTGTGTAGCACTGTCGACAATGGAGGCTAAGTATGTGGCTTGTGTAGCGACTGTACAAGAAGTTGTCTGGTTAAGAATGTTCTTAAAGCATTTGAATATTGCTGAGGATAGTGGAAGTCCTGTTACAGTGTATTATGGCAATCAAGCTGCTTTAGCTTTTTCTAAGGATCTTAAATATCACAGCAAAGACAATACATAGAAATTAAATATAATTTTGTAAGGGATATTGTTGACAAGAAAAAGATAATTCTTGAGTATATCCCTACACGAGCTGTAACGCCCCAAAATTTCCATTTTTAGTTCTTAAAGTCCTTAGAATTATTTAAAAATGGTTTAGAAATATTCTAGATATTTTTAGGAATTTTTAGAATATTTTTATGGAATTTTCCGAGTCCGTTTGGTATTTTAAAGAAAAAGAAAGAAAAAGAAAAAAAAAGGAAAAATGGAAAAAACCAATTAAGTGCAGCGGGTGGATCGAACCCGCGACCACCGCGAGACCACACAAGAGCGCAACCGGCTGGGCTAGGGTATCAAACACAGCAAAGGGTGGAGAGACTTATATTTAAGGTGTAGTTAGGTCGATCCGCCCCCATAAGTATAAATAGATAAGTTAAGAGAGGAAATTAGAATTTTTGGTTTTCCTCTTCCTCACCCTAGCCGCGCGACATCCTTCCCCTCTCACGCACGCACGCCAACACCAAGCCCTTTCTCTCCTCTTCCAAGGGGCGCTGGCCAAGGAGGGATCAAGGAAAGCGGAGCGTTGCGTTCGTCTCGACGAGGAGAACGCGTAGGCGCGAAGAATTCTCCGAGATCTCAAGTTTCTCCCGAGTCCTAGACGTCAATCTTGGTTGTAAGTCCAAGATATCAATGTAAGTACTGCTCACCTGCAGTAAGAGGCGGTTTTTCCGCGAGAATTTCCTTTAAAAGTTTTTAGAAGAGATATTTCCTTTTTGTTTGAGTTTTTGCATGTGATCTTAGTTCATTATATGCTTATATATGTTGATTAATACCCTATGTGAGTTTAGGGTCCAAGAAAAGCTATGAGAAAAGAAAAGAAAAGATAAAGATAAGAAAAGAAAAGGCCAAGGCCTTAAGAAATCCCCAAAAGTCAAGACTTAGGGATTTTAGCACGCAAGGTGCTCCAGAAAATGCCAAGGCATTTACAAATAAGAAAGAAAAGAAAGAAAAGCTATTTTATTTTATAAGGCCAGTACCCGGCGTCCAAGGGCGTCGTTAAAGAAATCCAGGTGTCCAATTCCAAGGTCTTGGCCCTGGTAGACCAAGGTCTGCTCTATTAGGATTGGTGGCTCGCTACCCCAACCTTTTAGGGAACGCGCATATGAGATGGTACTTACGTCTTCAGTGGATCCAAGTGATTATTATTTTCAAGTATATGCTTTAGCAAAGTTTCGAAAATTTGAAGAGTTTTCAAAAAGTTAAAGAATAGCTAAAGTTTCAAGTTGAGCCAAGAAAAGTACATTGAGATTTATTATTGCTTGAGTATGCATGTTTTGAGCTATACATGTTCTTAGTTTTCTTTCGAGCATATTAGCATCTCATATGATTTTCATATTGTTCTAGAAGCATGTTTGCACATTTCGAGATTTTGTGAGCTAGATAGTACTTACTAAGCTTTTTGCTTACTAGATGCATTTCCTCTTATTGCAGATAAAGGTAAAGGCAAGCAATTCTGAAGGAAGACGACGAGGCGGTGCTGAGTAAAGTGTGTGTGGTGGCTGATTATGGAGAGATCTTTGGCACAAGACTATTTAGTTATTTAATTCACAATGTTATAGTTCATTTGAATTTCAAGTTCTTGCTTTATAAAGTTTAGCGAACATTTGAGTTTTGGACAGTTTTACATGCTCAATTTCTTAGAGTAAAGATTTCATGCCATTTCATTTAGCTTATATATTCTTATGCTTGCATTGGATGAGTGGAAATGTGAGTAGATGAAGATATTGATACTTTGTTAGAAAAATAGACACGTGTGCCAAGATAGTATCAAATTCTCTTCGAATTAAGTTTTATTGCTTATAAATGTTTAGAAAAGTTGCATTCACATTTCATAATGCTTTAGCAAGGTCATAGAACATGTATTTGGTGTTATGAATGTATAGAAGTCAAGATTGGTACAAACTTTAGTGTTAAAGTTCATATATCTTGTATAGTTTATTTTCTTCCGCAAAAGTCCAAATTTCAAGTTTATGGATTCGTTTTGATTGGCTAAACTCATTAGAAAACTGTCATAGAGTGTAGAAATGGTGTCATGATTCCATATGGCTCGAAATTATAGGTTTGGAGGAGCTGTGAAGTACTGGCCGAAACCTGAGTTTCGAATTACAGGCCTATCAGTCGACTGATACAGTATCAGTCGACTGATACCTGCAGTTTGAGTTGGGCGAGGCAAGCTTCAAGTGTACCAATTGCGAGCTTTTGAGATAGTAAGTGTGATATGTTAATATGCATGATTGCTTAAGTTAGAATATGATTGTTAGATGAATTTAAAAAAAAAAAAAGATTTCCGCATTTTTAGTCATGTATCTAAAGTCGAGAAGTAGAGAAAAGTAACGATCCGTCTAAGGTAGAAGAAGGCGGGTCGCTACACGAGCGATGCTCGCAAATCCTTTTACTAAGACATTGATTAAAGAGTCATTTCATGGATATGTGAAGTCTTTGAGACTACGCAAGATGTAACACATTATAAAGATTGTCATATATATGAAATGTCATGATCTATTCAGTGTAAATGTATTTGTTACATTTGGATAAAAGTCTCGATGAGCATATTGACAGGTTGAGATTGGTCCACTCACATGGACAATAATCTATATTTGTTAAGTATAAATAGTACTTATAAGACAACTTATATAGTTGTAAATAGAGACATACTCATAGTTGGGGTCGCCTTGATTTTTGTATTAAGATGAGATCATATATGTAATAATCGAAGTAAATGCACCCATCATTTACTACACCTGTAAAGGTCAGATTGGAATTCATATGTTGAATTCGGATTAGACATTAGGTATGTCTAGATCGAAATTTGTACGATGTTAAATATTTGAGAAAAATATGCACTTTTTTTTTGTAAAGAGAAAAATATCGTAGCATGTGATTCATACCACATGTGCTATAGCGATAATAAGGGTAGTAGGCGAATAGATCCCTGCTTCTCTACTATGTGAGACCCTTGATATTATAAGTTAATCTTAATCTTATCCTAAGTGACTATTTAGCTATCTACTTAAAATTCTAATCAGTGTTTGCTACATTAGTGTGTATCTTATTGACTATGGATGATTCGGTCTATGGAGCATAACTAAGAAAGCGACTGATTAAAATGAATAGATTCTAGCTGAAAAGGAAGATTAAAATTTATTAACATCTGTGATATTTATTCACTGGTCGACTAGTTATATTTTTTGTTGAGTACTTAAAATGTGATTGTGAATAAATATATTGATTGGAGATGTTGATCATACTCTTGACATAGTTGTCATATAAGGGATTAGAGATGTTCATATTGCTGTAATTAATATTTAATCTGGGATAAAGGTAAGTTATTGATGTCTCAAATTCGTACTACAAAGCAGCTAAGTTAAGTGTAATAACTTTCTTAGCAGTAATTGCTCAATGTGCTTGCTGTCGCGCAGACCATTTTTCCTGAAGTATGAAATGAATATTCTTGCATGATCTTTGTGACTAGATAACCTTTTATGGATTGACTTAGACGAGTGGGAGATGCTGGAGTTAGGAAGACGAGAAGACATCGCTTCCCCATCCTATTCCAATTAATTCCTCCATTTATGGAGGACTGGGAAGAGTCATTGTACCCCTATATATGTTCGTCCAAAGCAATCTAAAAGGGGTACGAGAGGAGGTAAGAACAAGATCGGAAGTGGGATTTGGTTCGTGAATATATCAAGAAGTGTTCGTCACCATGACCTTCTTGCCGACGGCGAGTTCTCCAAGTCTTCAGCAGTTTCTTTCCCGCCAATCACTTTTTTGAGTTCTCCAAGTCTTCAACAATTTTTTGCCCGCCGATCACTTTTCTTCCCCATCAATCACTGTGAGTGTTTTTTTTTGTATTTCATGCTAGAGATCTAACAGTGACAATGGCTGTCGCAGCTGCCAGATGATCAAGACCTACCGCCTCAATTGATCTCGCACTTTTGTCGTCAAATGGTTTCTTCTTCCGACTATTTTACTATCACAATCAGGGTCACCTCAAGCCTATTTGAGATCCTAGGTGAAAAAAATTTTACTCATCCTTTTTTATTCGGAATTGAGGACCACAACAGATTTAGTCGAAAACAAATATATATATTCAGAATGGTTTAAAAATTAAGAAAGATATAAGTGTGTCTAATTATTCAAATATAAAAGATGAAGAGAACAAATCTTACAAAAGATGACAAAACTCAATATAATTCTTAGAAAATAAAGATCGTTGTGACCCTAGTCTTTTTTGGCACCGAACAAAAGAAAAAATAAATCATATTTTTTATCACCTAAACCAAACAATCGTAGAGGATAAAATGGGGACAAAGGGAAAATTAAAATATTATGACTATAAATATATATAAATAAATACTAATCTTAATGTCTATCAAGGAATCAAAATGGTAGAGATGTCTACCAACTGGATTAGTGTGACAACGTTATGGGTACTTTCTCTTCTCCAATCTTAACAAGTAAGAAAAATACAGAGAGAGAGTTGGACAAGGGGAATAGGGGGAAGGAGAACTCGAAAAAAAATTAATATTTTTATTTTGCATGGTTTGAATAAAAAAAATCTAATTCATATTCTTACCGATCAGAGGAGAAAGCGTTACCAATGAAAAATATAACGAGAGAATACTTGTATTGAGAGATATTGAAAAAGGATAGAGAAAATGCTAGGGTTGAGAGATATTGAAGAGGGATAAATTAGATCTTATAAAATAATATACATAATTAATAATAAATTTAAAATAATAAAAAACTCTTTTATGATTCTATCAATTGAAATCATAACAAGATTTATGCGAAATTCGAAGTTTTGATTAGAAAATGAAATCACACAAATACGTTATCATGTGGGCCTATTCATTTTTCTGTAACGACCCGCCTTCGGGTGCTAAGCTGTAAGGCGGATCGCTACTAACTACTAACTGACTAATTAATGATTTCTTATAATGCTAAACCAACTGGGAGAATTTTAAAAATTCTTATTTTACTATTTACTGAACTAACAATTCATAAACATGTTGAGAGTACTAACTAGCCCAAAATAAAGCAAAACTTTTATTTTATTACCTTGGCAGGATTCGATCCCCCAACCTCTGCGTTGCATGGCTAAAGTACTAACCAGCTGCTCTACACCACTTTTGTTTTATATAGTACCAGTCGACTGCTTATATGCCAGTCGACTGGTCGGGTCACAGAATGTTTCTATGCCCGATACCAGTCGACTGGTATTTTTCCAGTTGACTGGTAATTATGAAATCCCAGTTTTCAGATTTGCTAGAATTTACCAAACTTGAGCCACAATGTACCAAAATCATATCTAACAAACATAATGACATAAATAATGTTCCACGACTATTCTAAGGCATTCATTACATGTTTTTGGAGGGTTTCTAGCATGTATAGCAACTTAGAAATCATAAAACGACATGAAGAAGCATAAACATGAATGTGCCAAGTGCGTATCAACTTCTTATTGAAACTATTCATTTCTCATATCTAAAAGCATCCTTAGCTACTACATGTCATTCTAAATGGTACATTAATCTTAGAATAAGCATATCTCAAGTATTTAGCATATAAATCAAAAGTATCAAGTTCTTATCTCTAAAGCTTAAGCATGGATCTAAATTACCATATTACAAGTAAATGACTCATATCATTCAACATTCGCTAAGCAAGTATTAACACAGGTAAATAAACTACTTTAATATACTAAGCACCACAAATAACGAGTCTAATTAAGTTCATACATGGTTCACATAACCTATTGCGAAAAAACTAAAAGAAACATAATAAAGACTATTTCTATGCTTTGCAAGTTCCGAAGACTTTTATTCCAACTCCACCATCACACACACTTTGCATCAAGCCCGCCGCCTCCGCTACTAGTGCTTTCCTTTACCTGTATCTGCAGTATAAGGAAATGCAAACTAATAAGCATAAAGCTTAGTAAGTACCATCTAGCCTCACAAAACTATGAAAACTCGAATTATGCTTTTGTAAAACATGCTATGCACATACATGCTCATATCCATAAGAAATCATGCTAGGCTCATGCTAACTTACATATCATAGAATGTCATGACATATAACTGAGACATGACACATACTGAACTAAAACTGAAAAGTAAGCTATAGCATGACATACATATCTGAACTGGAACTGAAACTAACTAACATAAAACTAACTATTAGATTCACCACATGCTAATATGAATTTCTGAAAACTAAATACATATAGTAGGTGAAAATAATAATCAACTGCTGTGGGCCCGGCAATGTACCAACTGTGCGCGCATCCCTAATAAACCCGAGGTAGCAAATCCCGAATCCATTAGGGTTCTACTAGGTTATCTAAACCTAGGGGCAACTAGGAGCCCATCCCATACTAGGTTATCTAAACCTAGAGGCAACTTGGAGCCTATCCCTGGACCGAAGCCCGGTACAATGCCAACTGAAAATAAAATAGTTCTTTTATACTTTTCTTTTTCTCTTCTGATTCTTGCTTTTACTAGGTTATCTAAACCTAGGGGCAACTAGGAGCCCATCCCGTTGGACCTTGGTCCCAATCATAAACTGAAGCAAGAATTTCTATTCTTTAATGCTTTCTATAACATTAACTGAATTGAACATTTTAACAATCACCTAACGTACGTGCTTGTTCATAATTTACGATTTCTAATCATAAAGCATAAATACAAGAAAATAAGACATATGAAAAATCAACCGAAACTACTTATACTGCAGGTGACGGATACTTACATCCTGCGCTAGGTTTTCCTTACGAATAAAATCTGAAATTCCCGAGAGAACGTCGAACTACAACGTTCTTCTTGCTTCTTGGCGTTCTCCTCGCGTCTACGAGGGTCCCCGT
Organism: Boesenbergia rotunda; assembly: GCA_024364735.1. NCBI lineage: Eukaryota > Viridiplantae > Streptophyta > Magnoliopsida > Zingiberales > Zingiberaceae > Boesenbergia > Boesenbergia rotunda. The sequence continues at coordinate 18,569 of JAGFNQ010004826.1, forward strand.
AGAGAATAGGGCCTCTTGAGACCTTCCCTTGGCTTCCCCTTTGTCTTGGGCAGTAAAAGAAGAGGAGAAGATGAAGAAAATGCAAGAGAGGAAGAGGAGAGGTCGCGTGCGTGAGGGAGGGCATCGGCGCCGCTAGGTTGGGAGAAAATTAACCTAAAACTCGTAACTCCCTCTTTTATACTTATGGGGGGCGAATTTACCTAATTATACCTTATCTATTGTTTCCCATAATCTATTTCAACAAAAGCAAACCAGCCCAGCTGGTCCGCCCATTCTTCTTGGAAAGGTTGAGGGATCAAATCCCTCTTATGCGATTTTTTGTTTTTATCCCTTTTTGCCACTTTCGTTTACGGAAAAATTCTATAAAAATATCCATAAATTTGGAATAAATTCTAAGATATTTCTAAAATTAGTTTCGAGAATTTTTGAGCGTTACATTTTCATTCTCTTAAAAAAATATAATAAAAATATATTTAATATATTAAAATTATGGCCCCAACCCTAGAGTTCTTAATGGCCTGTATGCCTAAAGATGATCATGATCCTAACCCTACTTCCACATCAACGATTAGCCCACCTGGAAGGAGCAGATGTTCTCCCGCGTTGCTGCGAATCACATGCCCTCGACCTTCTCGCTCAAGCTTTTTGAAGATACACCTACGCAGTGCTCGACCGATTTTCGACCATGGAGTTGGTATCTATAGAGTTCCTCTCCATCGTTGATGTAAAATATGGGTTTAAAAAATAATAATAAAATAAAATTATATATATATATATATCATAAATTAGAGTTTAAAAAAATTGAAAACAACCATATTAAAAATTTTGGAATAATATTTTAGAATTTTTAGAAATATTTGCAAGGAGAATTGGGCGCGAGAAGAAGTATTTACAAATTATTTAAGGAAAAATTATATATATATTGTTGGTGCAGGAAGCACCATATCGAACCTGGTTTTGATATTGGCAAAGGATTCAAAGTTAAGTTTATTTGTGATCTAACGTTGTTCACTGAGTGTGCAGAAAAAGCCCTAGCGAAGGACTGCTAGGCACTGGTAAAGGAATGCCAGGAAAGAAAGCCCTAGCGAAGGAATGCTAGGCACTGGCGAAGGACTGCCAGACAGGAAAAGCCCTAGCGAAGGAATGCTAGGCACTGGCGAAGGACTGCCAGAATGGACAAAGCCCTAGCGAAGGAATACTAGGCACTGGCGAAGGACTGCCAGAATGGAAAAGCCCTAGTGAAGGAATGCTAGGCACTGGCGAAGGACTGCCAGAAGAAAAGACCTAGCAAAGGGCTGCTAGGCACCAAGCGAAGGGCAGCTTGGTACCTCAAGACCTGGCGAAGGACTGCTGGGCAAAAGTCCAACTGGAGGATCCGGTTGGCACCAGGTAAAACTCTCCCGAGAGGAGTAGGTGAGGACGCGTTCCCCTCGAGGAAACATTAGGCGTCGGTTCGACCTAGGGCTCCATTTTGGAGATCCAAAGTCAGAACCAAGACAGCTAAGGCTGTTTTAACTAACTTATTATTTGCTGTTTTGGACTAACCCTGGATGCAGGACCGAAGGACTGTGTTTCTGCAGCTCAGAGAGCCTCAAAGGAGTGAGGCCGTAGCTGAGTAGGGCGCCCCGGATGTGTCGGGCGCCCCAGAGTCAACCCAAAGTCAGCAGAGAGGTAAACGCCCCGACAGCAGCGCAATTGGGGGCGCCCCGCGTGTGTCGGGCGCCCCGCATGTCGGGCGCCCCGCGTGTCTCGGGCGCCCACTGTGCCACGCCACTGGCAGCTGCAGCTCACCCTCGCGAAACCAAATGGATGAAGCTTTGACCGGTCAACCGGGCGCCCCGCGCGCGTCGGGCGCCCCAGTCAACTGTTATCCCGAAGTCGAAGCGATCAGTCACGACCGAGAGCATGCCGGATCAGAAGCCACGTGGGGGCGCCCCGAGCATCCCGGGCGCCCCCAGCCCTATATAAAGGGCCCTCGACCCCAGGTTTAAACAATCAATTCTATTGAACGCAATCACGCTCTTCTGCTCCCGCGCTCTGCTCCAGAACCCTCCAGACTCGAGATACAAGCGCCGGCGACGTCCAACTGCTCTGGAACTTCGATTTACACCGGACGTCGGTAACAAAGAAAAGCTGTCTTTTTCCTTACTGCAATTTACTGTAATCAATCTTTGTAAAATTGTTTTGCGCGATTATAGTATTGCCCATAGTAAACGGTCAATGACCGTGGGCCTTGGAGTAGGAGTCGACCCAGGCTCCGAACCAAGTAAAAATCTTGGTGTTCGCATTGTCTGATTTTTATTATTCCGCTACGCAATTGCTCTTTACGAAATCCGAACGAATTGCGACATTCACCCCCCCTCTCTCGCATTTCTCGATCCAACATATATATATAATAAATTAGAGTTTAAAAAATTGAAAACAACCATATTAAAAATTTTAGAATAATATTTTAGAATTTTTGAAAATATTTGCAAGGAGAATTGGCCGCGCGGACCACGGCGCCAGACCGATCAGGGAGTTCCTTGATCGGCCACGGATGAGGCACTGCGCTCCCGTGTCCCAACTCGCCAGCGAGTCCACCGGCGGCCTTCGGCCACCGCCCCCTAACAAAACTATACCCTACGAGGTGCGGTGAACCCTAGGGGATACGGGTGAACCCTAGGGGTACGGGTGAACCCTAGGGGTACGCTCCCGAACCCCTCGATGATCGATCAGGTTCACGGGGAAAGGCGGCGTTGTCGATCAGCAGGTTGCTGATCGGTCACAGTGACCGATCAAGCATTGTCGCTCACGCGATCCGCACAGCAAGGTCCGCAGGAGATCAAGCTCCTGCCGATCAACAAACTCTGCCGAACTCTCCGCTTCGACGCCACCTCCCTCCCTGTGCCTCGACCCCCCTCATCGCCGACTCCCTCCCTTCTCCTTTTTTCTCCCCTTGTGCCGGCAAGCAAGAGCTGAAGTCGAAGTTGGGCGCATCTCCCTCGCCCGTGCCCTAGCTTTCTGGCCGACCAACAATTCACCTTTTTGCTCTGAATAATAAAAAATTTCAGTGGCTATTCTCGCTGTCCATCCAACGCCCTTCGTTCCCCCATTGCAAGCCTCATGTTCCTATGGCGGGTATTTGGTTGGCAATGTTGGCCTCTGCTGTCGCCTCCGCAGCCCTTACTGCTGAGCAAGCCTACGCTAACGACGGCTCCTTCAAGTTCCCTCCCTTCTGATCACTATCGTCTACGACTGCACCGACAGCTTCCGACTTTGCCCGACTCGGTCCGCCTCTTCCCTGCCCGGTCGACGCCGCGCCGGAGGTGCCACCGCATGCCCGTAATGACAACCCTCGGACCTCTACCACTGGTTTCGATCCGGAGGTCTTGGAGAGGGGCGCGAAGGCGTTGCGTGAGATCAATAACTCGTCGCAGGCCAAGAGGTGTTTGAGTTGATGAAGGAGCAGGAAGAGACAAGGCAAGTGGAGTGGGCAAAAATAAGGCAGAGTTTCCAGGCTTTACAAGCACTGCATGAAACCGACAGTCAAAGGTCATGAAATCAAGACTTGTGAAGATGCAAGAAGAATCATCAATTAGACGAACAGATTCGTTGTGCTACTGAAGAACAAGTTCAAGCTCAGCACAGACAGACAGAGCATGAAAAGGTAGAGATAGAATGAGAAACTATTCAGGGCATTCGCAACCGTTTAACACTTTTAACGTTATAACACCTACCATCTCATCAAAAAGTATGGGACCCACATGCCGCATACACATTAACATTAACATCTTCATTCCCTCACATTCGTTTAACATTCAATCCCTATTATTTGTGGGGTCCACATGCCACATACACATTCTCTCACATATATATTCTCTCACATATTAATTCTCTCACATATTCAATCTCATACATATATATTTTTTATTTTCAACTATATTTACCAATTTAAATAATTATTAATTAAAATAAATAATAATAATAATTTTAAATATATTTATTATTAATTGAAATTGAAATTAATTAAAATTGAAAATATTTTTTTTAATTGCAAGCAGGCAGCCAAGCTGCCTGCCTGCCTGATCGATCTGCCATTAGGCAGACCAATCAGGCTCCTGCCTAACCGATCATGCTCTTGCCTGACCGATCAGGCAGGAGCCTGATCGATCACCAGACCGATCAGGATACCATGTCATACGCGGATGAACGCGTTCAAACATCTGGACGTGTTCATTTGCGTCAGCTCTTAACGCGCTCCCCACAATAGTTTTAACACGGTCGGCTCGTTAATCGAGCGTTAAACACTCGATTAACAAGCCATTACAGATGCTCTCAGAGACTATTCGAGTGAAAGCATTGACATAAACTTAAGGAAGAGCACAAGAAGCAAAATTATCTGAAGAATGCTTGTAGAACGGGCTAATGCTGAGAAAGAAAAGTGGATATCAGCAATTAATACAACTTTTGACCATATTAGAGGACGTTGATTTGCTTGTGGACTCCTGGATGAAGATTTGGTTTAGGAGATGACCTAACCTAATTTGATCAAGGGATTGGATTAATCGAACTTAACGGCTGATTAGGTGAATTGATTAGTTTTTGCATCAATTTAGGGTTTAGATTTTATTATCCAATCACCGATAGATTTATGTGTTAATTGTGTTTACTTATTGTAGGTTTTGAAACAAGATAGGAGTTCAAATAAGATGACATTTGATGTACTACATTTCGAAGGCGGGTACTTCTTCGTTAATTCCTCTAGATTCGTATACCTTAAATGCATGATTGTTTTATTATCTGAGTAGGTTGTTTTACCTTAAATCTATTTGTCTTGTTTTCCTGTTTGATATTTATTCTTGCTTGACCTTCGATTAATAATTCAAAATGTTCAGTTATACAGTCTCATCTCTTGATTTCTGATCTAAAGGATATTGAGTGTAGCGTAGGACTAGTATTTGATCTATCTAGGGTTTGGTTGACATTAGATAAACCCTATCTAGTAGATTAGTGCATGTTTATTTACTTTGGTATTGACTGTATTTTGTTTCATATTGATTGCATTTTGTTTCGTATGGATTACATGGTTTTGGTTTGATTGAGGTTGTGTATAGTAGTGACATGCATCATAGCATCGTTTGCAGGCCAACGACCATTGACTCCCTTGTGGTTGAGACGGGTCGTCGGGTATATTTTTCTATTGTGCCATGCTCAGTCGGAGTTGTGTGCAAACAGTTGATACTCCCCAGGTGTTTGGAGTCCCCACAGGTGCTTTGGGATTTTTCATATCAGGGTCACAGTTATTGTGGTATATTTGCATAACCCCAGGTTTTGGCGGTTGTATCTTATCCACTCAACCTATCCAATGTAGCGGTGGTTGGTGTGTGTACAGTACAGGTCATGACATCATATGTATTTTATGCATTATGCATTTGTTTGTGTTTGGTGCACTTATTTGAGCTATGATTATTGCATTTGATTGACATGCATATACGGTTATGATTTGCATTTATTATGTGACCTGGATCTGCTTAGCAGTACTAGCAGTTTATTGAGGTTTCAGGAGGATTTCTAATCTTGCTCCTATGTGTTACATGATTTTCAGGTATGTTTTATTTGAACAGATGTATTTATTTTATATTATTTATTTCAGAGACTGTATACCTTTATTTTCGTATACTTGTTTTACCCTTTTATTTATCATACATTTATCTGTTTTTATACCCGCAAAGTTCCACCTGAACTCACCACCCCTCATCCCTCCTTTTGTTTCAGGTAGGGGACATTCGCGCCTCATGTCGCCAAGAGAGGATCCAGCTGTCAGTCTCTCCGTTTGAGTATTATTTTTATATGTCTTTGTATTTTCGTAGCATTTTATCGTATTGATGTCGTTTTGGTTTTGTTATCATTTCAGATAGTATATAATTTTTCCTAGGTCATGTATTTATTTGCTTTCGCCGGATTTGGATTTGCCGCTTTCGTTTTACAGAGATTTATCTATTATATTTATCACAGATTATGTATAATATTTAACTAAGTGGTTTTGACTGTGTGAAAGCCAGTCGAGTGTGGCTGTGCTATTATTATGTGTGAGATGTGTATGTATATAAGTTTCACATTGTTCGTCGTACAGGAGATGTGTTATCCGATTTTCGAATGAGCACGGGTTGCATGACAGTTGAAATCCCCATCGTCACTCTTGCTTTTGTTTGTCGCCTTCACTATTTGATTCCTCGAGAGGTAAGGGTGTCAATTCGGGTGGGTCGGGTCGGGTTGGGAAATTTCTTTTTTTTTAACTCCCGACTCGAACCCGACCCGAACCCGATTTCAACCCGAAACCCCCAAACCCGAACCCGAACCCGACCAACCCGACCCGACCCGAATAACCCGAAAAAACCGATTCAAAATATTTTTTTTGCCATTTTCCCTATAATTCTTCACTTTTATCTCAATACTTCATTATGATCATACTATATTGATATTAATATACATAAAAATATCTTAATTTTCAAAATAAAATTTGATTTAACCCCAAAAAATTCACAAAATATTAAATTCGGGTCAACTCGAACTCGACCCGAACCCAACTCAAAAATTTTCAACCCGAAACCCCCAACCCGAACCCGACCCGAACCCAAAAATTTTCAACTCGAACTCGATTTTTTTCGGGTCGATTCGGGTTGGGTCGTCGGGTCGTGTTGATTTTTGACACCCCTATCGAGAGGCCAATGAATATTTTTTCGGAGGCGATGAAGATATTGATTTTGTCCAATTCAATAGAGGGTCGAGACCGACACCCACATCGATGGTGGAGGGGCTCTGGATGGAAACTATGATGGCTCTGGATGCTCCATCTACCTCGACGATTTCGAGGTGATGACTCAAGCTCTGGCAGTGCCTTATGACCATTTGTTTCACGAGCAATGTTTGAAGGAAGGAGTGACTATGACAGAGAATTCTTGCCCCCTCTGCCAATTCGTACTTCTGACCATAGAGTATTAACTGGATCGTCGATCGATATATTGTAGGGATCTCTATGTGAAAAACAATAACATATGTAGCGGAAAACAAGATTCCTTTGAGCGATCCATGCGAATGAAAAACTATTACAAAGTTTGATCTATCTAACTAAGAGTTATATCTTTGGTGTGTGCCCTTCAGTTATCCCACTCGTCCTCGGTTCGCCGGATCTCTTGCACATTCAAATGTCATTACCTCTAGTAGTATATCCACATAAACATGATCTATGCCTCGGAGAAGAACCATCTTAGTTGTGCTAGGAACTTGGGATGATTCACAAAACACCAAAAACCCACCAAGGGGGATTTCGGCCAAGAGAGAGAGGAAGGAGGAAGGAGGAAGGAGGAAGGAGGAAGAAGAACAATGAACACTTTTCTCATGACAAAAGGCCCTTTTATAGTCATCTAATAAATACTAAGGGTTTTTGTCTCTAGTATGAATACTAATAAAACTCAATTAATACCATAACATCTTGATATTCAATTTGATTTTTCCATCTTCTCTTCATCCAATGAAAAGAATAACTTAATTTGATTTTTTCATCTTCTATTTCTCTAATAATAATATTCATTAACCTTTTAATGAATATTATTCGTTATTAAGTAGTTGAGTCTAATCTAAAAGAGTGTAACTTGGATTAAACTCAATTTCTCAACTCAATTGGAATTATTTGAGTCTAACATAATTAATCCAATTTCGGATCACAATTTAGTAGAACTAAATTCAATTTATCTCCAAGATATTGTGTCCTTTATGCGTGACCCAATAGGTTTTCATAATGTTGGCAATATATCTAAACCACTTTAGATACATAAACAATGAACGACATCTAGCAATGCATTATTGCTACCCAAGTGACGAAAATGTCAACATTTGACATAACCTTTCCATGACTATTATAATATATGACTTTGTACTTCTATCCTCGATATATATATTGATAAATAAGGCATAAACTGTGCCATCTTCTAATTAATCTTTGTGTTTCTTGATCCCCAAGTAGATTCACTCAAGTAAATGAGCTCAATATCTCACATTGACTCATTTGAGCATGGTCATGCATTTAGTAGTCCTACACGATCAAAGAGTCCATAGATAACAATCCCGTCATATGAGAGGGATAGATCCCATCTACATCACTCACATCCCTCTATATAATTTGTTGCATACTTAGTAATTGCCTTTATAGTCTATCCTGTTACGGGTGATGTTTGACGATACCAAAATACACAACTTCATATGCAGGGAATCGTATTAACTTCAGGTCTAAGGACTATTTATACTAATTATAGTCACATGAGAAAATTTATGACACTAATATAATGATTCATGAAACTTTCTCATGACAGGTCAATTCAGTATACATTCTCTAATGTATACTCATGTGTTAACTTGATATCTCATATTCATGACGTATGAAATCAAGTAATCAATTGATTTACATGTTAGTCTCAATGCATTAATATCGTCCTTGAATATTTATACTTGACTAAGAGCAGTTAAGTGTAGTGTTTGTTGGTGCAATCAACCCAAGTTTGATCGGGTAGATCATGAGTTTTGATGTGTGTGTCAATATGATTAAGTTAGGGTTTTATGTTAATCTAATATTTCTATTTGAGTGTGTAGAATTGCAGGATACACATGGACTTAGCTGGACGACTTCGGGTCTGGTGAAGGATGGTGTGAGGAGACAAGCCGTGGGTTTGTATGCATCCGAGGGATCGTGGACAAAGCAGGGACGATGAGCCGAGGGAAGCAAACTTCGAGGCATATGCGAAGGATGACATGAGAGACAAGCCGTGGGCTTGCATGCATCCGAGGGACGTGAGCCGAAGTTGAAGAAGGCTTGAAGGCAACAGGTCGATGTTGGTGTAATCGACCCAAGTGTGATCGGGTAGATCATGAGTTTTGATGTGTGTGCCAATATGATTAAGTTAGGGTTTCATGTTGATTTAATATGTGTATGTGAGTGTGCAGGTTTGCAGAATACACATAGACTTAGTTTGACATCTTCGGGTCCGGTGAAGGATGGTGTGTGGAGACAAGCCGTGGGCTTGTATGCATCCGAGGGACTGTGGATAAAGCAGGGACAATGAGCCGAGAGAAGCGGACTTCGAGGCATACGCGAAGGATGACATGGGAGGATGAGCCACAGGCTTGCATGCATCCGAGGGACGAGAGCCAAAGTTGAAGAGGGCTTGAAGGCAACAGATCAAGGCTGCTGGAGCAGGTACGATGAGCTGAGGGAAGCAGACTTCGAGGCATACGTGAAGGGTGGCATGGGAGATAAGCTGCGGGCTTGCATGTATCCAAGGGATGAGAGCCAAAATCGAAGAGAGCATGAATGCAACTGGTCGAGGCTGCTGAATAAAGAGTCAACCGAGTCGTGAGAATTCGAGTGCTGAGAGAACTGCACTCGGGAAGGAAAATACTAGGGTTCGAGTGCTGAGAGAATTGTACTCGGGAAGGAAAACCTTAGATGGCAGTCGACTGATGCTTGATCAGTCGACTGAGGTAGAGCACAGAGAGATCAGTCGACTGGTAGAGGATCAGTCGACTGATGCAGTCAACTGGTGTTGACTAGAATGCGGATCGTCAGACGGTGACATTCAAATTCGTAAGGACCAGTCGACTGCCCCTGGGGCAGTCGACTGGTAACGGTCAAAATAGTATCGAGCTCTATTTAAGAGAGCTCGTGTTTGACTACTTCTTCTTAGCGAAACAAGCTTGGTTAGAGCCTATTAGCAGCCTATAAGTGCTCAGTTCGTGCCAAAGGGTTGTGGCGAGGTTTCTCCACCCACAAGGAGCGACAAGAGCTAGCCGGAGGTGTTTCGGGGAATCATCCACCGAAGGATCGGGATCGTCCACCATACGGGCAGCGGTGGAGTAGGAGTTTCATCTCGGAACCACGTAAATGTGATGAGTTAGCATTGTTTAGTTTAGATTTGAGATTTCTGCTTGTGCTTGCAAACCATTGTAGGAAGAAAATCGAGAAGAAAGCTATTTACCCCCCCCCCCCCCCCCCCCCCCTCTAGCTAAACGGAAAGGTCCCAACAAGTGGTATCAGAGTTTGGTTCGCTAATCTACGGAGTAGCCACCGAGAGAGCAAAAAGTTAGAGGAAATGACGATTAAAGAAAGATTGGTGGATGATATTAATGTTCCACCTTCCTACGATTGCTAGAGTTTCGCGTATTGGAAGATGCGGACAAAGGCATGGTTCAGTATGGATTGGAACTACATGATCGTGCCAGAAGAGCCGTTTGAAGTTCCAAAAGATAATCATGGGAAAAGGCTCCGACCAAGATATTGAAATAAGGAGCAACAAACCCAATCAAAGGCAAACGAAAAGATAATTTCAATATTAATTGATATTTTACCTAATGATATAATTAGTGATGTAGATAAATACAAAAACGCACACCAATTATGGAGTAAGATATTATTACTTCATGAAAATCATACATAAGCTCAAGGAGTGGAGGAGCCAAAAGAAATGAGCTTAATGGTCCAAGAAGAGGAGAAAGACCAATTGGATGAGGAAAGAAGCTCAACATTCGAAGAGAAGAAAGAGGAGAAAGATGTTGGTGCAGGAAGCACCATATCGAACCTTATTTTGATATTGGCAAAGGATTCAAAGTTAAGTGTTATTTGTTATCTAATATGCTCATTAAGTATGCAGGAAACAAAGTCCTAGCGAAGGACTGCTAGGCACTGGCGAAGGACTGCCAGGATACAAAGTCCTAGCGAAGGACTGCTAGGCACTGGCGAAGGACTGCCAGGATACAAAGCCCTAGCGAAGGAATGCTAGGCACTGGCGAAGGACTGCCAGGATACAAAGCCCTAGCGAAGGACTGCTAGGCAACTGGCGAAGGACTGCCAGTATCCAAGCCATAGCGAAGGAATGCTAGGCACCTGGCGAAGGAATGCCAGGGGTAAAAAGCCCTAGCGAAGGACTGCTAGGCACCGGGCGAAGGACAGCTCGGCATCCAAGCCCTGGCAAAGGACCGCCAGGCAAAAGTCCAACCAAAGGAGCGGTTGGCATCAGGTAAATTCTCCCGAGAGGAGTAGGTGAGGACGCGTTCCCCGTTGAGGGAACAGTAGGCGTCGGTTCAACCTAGGGCTCCATTTTGGAGACCAAAGTCAGAACCAAGACAGCTAAGGCTGTATAAAATAATAATTAATTATTTTATTATGTTTTGGACTAACCCATGATGCAGGACCGAAGGAACGTGTGTCTGCAACTCAGATAGCCTCAAAGGAGTGAGGCAACAGCTGAGTAAGGCGCCCTGAGTGTCCAGGGCGCCCTCAAGGTGAACCAGAACCAAGCGAAGCAAAATGGGCTTCGGCTGCTTACTGGGCAAGGCGCCCTCAGCAGCGAAGGCGCCCTCGTCAGCCAGGGCGCCCTCAGCGCCGAAGGCGCCCTCAGGAGCCAAGGCTCTTCGCGCCTAAGCCAGCAAAGGCGATCAACTCTATCCAGCCGAGAAGACCGGGTCAACCAAGGCACCCTCAGCGACCAGGGCGCCCCAGAGGTCAAACCTCATCCCTATTCCGGTGGGATAACGCTTGACCGAGCGAAGCACAGATCGGATGACACGTGGCAGGGCGCCCCCGACGTCCAGGGCGCCCTAGGTGCTATAAATAGCACCCCTCGACCCCAAGCTTCAAAACAACTTCGTTCCAACGCTTCCATACTCTTCTGTGCTCACGCCCTGCTCCGGAAACTGCCCAACTCGAGCCGACGACGTCCCGCTGCTCCGGAAAGTCAATCTACAATCAGACGTCGGTAAAAGAAGAGTTTTAATTTTTTATTTACAGTTTACGTTGCTATACTTGTAATCTCTTTTTTGTAAACTGAATTTGCGCTCATATAGAATTGCCCAAAGTAAACTATCAACGATCGTGGGCCTTGGAGTAGGAGTCGACACAGGCTCCGAACCAAGTAAAAATCTCTGTGTCCTTTGTGTTGGTTTTTGTTTAATTCCGCTGCGTACGTACTCTTTAATAAAATCCGAAAGTTTTCCGATATTCACCCCCCCCCTCTATCGGGCTCCTCGATCCAACAAGTAGTATCAGAGCGGGGTTATTCAAACTTGGTGCAACCACCAGTTTGAAAGTTTTTTTTTTCGGATTTACGAATTTTTTATTTTATTTCTTTTCTTTTTGTTAATTAACGCAACTCAATCTCGTTCGCTTTTTCAATTTTGAATTTTTATATTTTCACCATAAGTCTGAATTGATAAAACAAATAATTTTTGAAATTTTGTCATAAATTTTTTTATTATTATTTTAATATTTTTCTCGAAATTCGTGCTACTTTAGTTTGAGAAATTTTTTTTCTAAACATTAAATTCCTACTTTTTCATCATTAACCAGAATTGACAAAATCAACATTTTCAGAAATTTATCATATATTCTCTTTATTATTTTATTATTATTTTGCCTCGAAATTTGTGTAATTTTGTTTGGTTATTTTTTTCCCGCACTACTAATCCAAGACCAAGTCTTGGTACATTCTGTTAATTCTTTTCTATACGAGGTTAAACTAAATGGTCAACCAAGAGTGGAACAGTGTCCGTCCACCGCTATTCTCCGGCGAGAACTTCAATCTTTGGAGAAGACAAATGGAGTCCCTTCTGAAGGCCCACATGGACTTATGGCGGATCATCCAAACAGGATTCTCTCTTCCCGTAGAAGATGAGTTATCCATCGAATGGGACAAACTGGATGAACAAACCCTCAACCAAATCGAGACCGATGCAAGGGCAACTTCGATCCTACAATGTGGCCTAACCAAGGAGCAACTTGAACTAGTGGGACCATTCAGATGTGCCAGAGAAATTTGGGAGAAACGAACCAATCTACACGAAGAGAGCTCCGAAATTGAGTTAGCACCTGACTGCGAACTCGAGCCAGAGTCAGAAGATGAATTGACTGAGACAAAAATGGTAACCAATTTCGAATCCTTTTTTGAATCAAGATTAGATAATCCAACAGATACTATAATGGTCGAGAAAGGTATAATCTCTAGTGCAGGGAAAGCTCCAAGAGAACCACCAGAGAAAAAGATTCAACCTGTACCCGAGTCCAACTCAGACTCAGAATTTGACGACAAAGAAGGAGACCGACCCAAACCGGTCCAATTAGCTCGTGATCATTACAAGAGCACTGGAAAAACGATCGGGGAAGGTAAGTTTTCAATATTTGAAAATTCAATATCTATCTCAAATAACATGATTAGTTTGTATAAATTAGTTAAGGTTAGTACATTAGAAAACTTAATTCATAACCATGCTAATTTTAAAAAACCAAAGTTTTATTTCGATTATGATGTAACTTAGATCAGTTTTTGTTTGCTTTAATTATGTGTTGCTTTTTATTTTATTTTATGCTTAGATTTTTTTTAATTAGTTTAAGGACTGGTTAGTTTAAGGATTAAACAAACTTAACTGAAATTTGAACAACATAGTATTGGGTGGCGGTGAGATGATAGTACGTTAGGGAAGCCAATTCTAATAAGATCAAGTTTACTTGGTCTCTTTAGACTGGTGAAACTAGCCGAAGCTACCGATTCAAGACCCAAACTAGTTAGACCAGAATTTACCAAAAAGTAATTTTGAAGATGAAATTTCACTAAAAGGCTTTGTCTAGGAAAGGGTGGATGATCCCATAAGGCTACGGCCAAAGAAGGCCTAGTACCTCGCCAAGACCTGGAAGCTAATTTTTAAAATTCAAATTCAAATTATTTTTTGTTAACTTCGAATCTAACACAAATTTTTAGTTAATTTTAGATTCAAGTATCTCTTTTCAAAACAAATTTAAACTGGGTTTAAAAAAAAATTAATTTAACTTTTCAAAATTAATCATGGTCTTTTCAAAATAAATCCTTCTATTAAAATATGCATCTCACAAAACAGTTAAGGATACCCTGTTTTGTCACTTAGAAATGGGTGAGATGCTTAGGACCTAAAAGTTGAGTCCAACCCAACCAACTAATTCAGATTAATCAAACTAAAATTAAATTCAATTAAATCCTAATTAATCAATTAAATTCAATTAAATCCTAATTAATCAATTAAATTCAATTAAATCCAAATCAAATCTTAATAAAAATTAAATCAATTCAATTAAATCTTAACAAATTAAATTTAATTCAATCAAATTCAAATTTATTTTTTTAAAATTCAAATTTAATTCATCTGATTTTTAACAATCAAATTTAATTTAACTAACTTTTAAAATTGAAAGTTAAAATTCTAATTGATTTCAAAATCCTCAAAAATCATTTTTTTTACTAAGGTTAAATGGTTCAAAATTAACCATTTTTTTAAAATTAAATATTTGTCTCACACAACCCATAAGGTTAACATGTTTGACAACACATAGAACTGGGTGAGACATCTAGGACCTAAAAGCATAAATATCTATTTTTCAAATTAATTCAGTTTACTGTACCCTACTGTTCATCTCTATTTTTCATGTTTCTTAAAAGTCAACTGAGTCAAACATTGTTAAGATGCTATTAATTGATCAAACATAGTCAAACCTGCACACTGAAACCCCTTAAGGAACTTAGATAAAAGTCAGACTGTGTCGGATACAGGGGGAGTTTCTTTTAATACTTTTCAAAAAATTTAATTTTTTTTAAAAAACCTTATGCTCTAAATCTTATTATCATCTCGATAAGGTTTTCAAAAATTGATTCAAAAACTTCTTATACTACTATCTGTTTGAAAAATTATCATTATTTCAAAATATTTTTTTTGAAAACTGTGTTATCATTTCAAGTTATGTTTTCAAAAATGTATCTCCTTGAAAGTTATCATACTTAGAAGGTTGGTTAAAATTATTCTTTTGATTTTAATAAACTCTAAAGACACAGAGGAAGGTCCACTTCATGATCTACAAGGACTCCTAGGATGTGTTAAATTTAGGGGGAGTTTGAGTCAAAAAAAGAATTTCTGAAATTTTTTTAAAGTTATTAGATAATTCTTATAGTTTGAATCAAACCTTAAGACTCAGAGGAAGATCGCTTGTAGTCAACAAGCTTCCTAGGACTGGGTCAAGCTTAGGGGGAGATTAAATTAAAAGAATTAGTAAATATTTTTTAAAAATTATATGTTTTCATGCACTGCAATTTTAAAATCCTGTTGAAAACATAAATAAATTGTCTTTTAAAATACTATTCTTTTTCATTTTGCTTATATATACTATCACTTTGAAAATTTTGCTTGACTTTAGAATACTTTTGAAAATAATATTAAAACTTTTCAAAAGTACTTATATTTTTTTTAAAAATGCATAATTTTCAAAATATGCATAACATCTTTCAAAAGTACCACTATTTTTCAAAAGTACTAATACTTTTCAAGGCACTAATGGTTACAAAGTACGAAATGTTTTTTTCGGTTTCAAAAGTGCAATTTAAGCTTTTGCTATGCTTTCAAGGATTATACTAAGTATTTTTTTTTTGTTTTCAAAACCCATAGGCTCTGATACACAAACTTTCTCTTATATATTTCTTTATTGATGTATATAGCCAAGGGGGAGAGCAAGAAAGAGAGAAATGAATTTTATTTAAACTTTTATCTCCTTTTAACGTTCTTTTTGGTGAAAAACTTGCCTAGAAAATTATTAAAGATTTTATTTTTTTCAAAATCACAAAGTATTTCCAAGCATATTCTTGTAAGTATGCAAATTCTTTAAAACAAATTTTCTCCCAATTCTCAAAGTTGAACTTTTTTAGAAAAGTTTGGCCTCAAAACTTTACCTAAGTAAAATTCTTTTTGCAAAGCCTTGTAAGTAAAAGTTTTTTTAGGTTTGCAAAACTTTTCAAAATTTTACCTTGCTCACCCATGTTTATTTTTGATATATGTCAAAGGGGGAGGAAAAGTTAAAGTTAAGTACTATAAAACACAAGTACTCAGGGTTTTAGGGGGAGTATGAAAAATAAAGAATTTTTCATAAATCTATTCTGTTCATACTTCATTGTGTTTTTATCTTTTGTTATTAACTGTTGTAAGTTTTTAACTTAACTTTGAATTGTGTTGCCATAAATCAAAAAGGGGGAGATTGTTGGTGCAGGAAGCACCATATCGAACCTTATTTTGATATTGGCAAAGGATTCAAAGTTAAGTGTTATTTGTTATCTAATATGCTCATTAAGTATGCAGGAAACAAAGTCCTAGCGAAGGACTGCTAGGCACTGGCGAAGGACTGCCAGGATACAAAGTCCTAGCGAAGGACTGCTAGGCACTGGCGAAGGACTGCCAGGATACAAAGCCCTAGCGAAGGAATGCTAGGCACTGGCGAAGGACTGCCAGGATACAAAGCCCTAGCGAAGGACTGCTAGGCAACTGGCGAAGGACTGCCAGTATCCAAGCCATAGCGAAGGAATGCTAGGCACCTGGCGAAGGAATGCCAGGGGTAAAAAGCCCTAGCGAAGGACTGCTAGGCACCGGGCGAAGGACAGCTCGGCATCCAAGCCCTGGCAAAGGACCGCCAGGCAAAAGTCAAACCAAAGGAGCGGTTGGCATCATGTAAATTCTCCCGAGAGGAGTAGGTGAGGACGCGTTCCCCGTCGAGGGAACAGTAGGCGTCGGTTCGACCTAGGGCTCCATTTTGGAGACCAAAGTCAGAACCAAGACAGCTAAGGCTGTATAAAATAATAATTAATTATTTTATTATGTTTTGGACTAACCCTTGATGCAGGACTGAAGGAACGTGTGTCTGCAACTCAGAGAGCCTCAAAGGAGTGAGGCAACAGCTGAGTAAGGCGCCCTAAGTGTCCAGGGCGCCCTCAAGGTGAACCAGAACCAAGCGAAGCAAAATGGGCTTCGACTGCTTACTGGGCAAGGCGCCCTCAGCAGCGAAGGCACCCTCGTCAGCCAGGGTGCCCTCAGCGCCGGAGGCGCCCTCAGGAGCCAAGGCTCTTCGCGCCTAAGCCAGCAAAGGCGATCAACTCTATCTAGCCGAGAAGACCGGGTCAACCAAGGTGCCCTCAGCGACCAGGGCGCCCCAGAGGTCAAACCTCATCTCTATTCCGGTGGGATAACGCTTGACTGAGCGAAGCACAGATCGGATGACACGTGGCAGGGCGCCCCCGACGTCCAGGGCGCCCTAGGTGCTATAAATAGCACCCCTCGACCCCAAGCTTCAAAACAACTTCGTTCCAACACTTCCATACTCTTCTGTGATCACGCCCTGCTCCGGAAACTGCCCAACTCGAGCCGACGACGTCCCGCTGCTTCGGAAAGTCAATCTACAACCGGACGTCGGTAAAAGAAGAGTTTCAATTTTTTATTTACAGTTTACGTTGCTATACTTGTAATCTCTTTTTTGTAAACTGAATTTGTGCTCATATAGAATTGCCCAAAGTAAACGATCAACGATTGTGGGCCTTGGAGTAGGAGTCGACATAGGCTCCGAACCAAGTAAAAATCTCTGTGTCCTTTGTGTTGGTTTTTGTTTAATTCCGTTGCGTACGTACTCTTTAATAAAATCCGAAAGTTTTACGATATTCACCCCCCCTCTATCGGGCTCCTCGATCCAACAAAAGAGTCATCCATCTTCTCAAGTGAAGTGACACAAGAAATTGAAGAATCATCCACTTCATCAAGGAGGGAAGAAGAGGTCTCCACTTCAAGGATTGAGGGGAGGAGAGACCATCTTCGATATCGGAGCAAGAAGAAGTGTCCACCTCCACCAAAGCGAAGTTAAAAAATCACATCATTTGCTTTGGGTGCAACAAGTGGGGACACTACAAGGACAAGTGTCCATTAGGTAAAAAGGAGGTAAACCCTAAACCCAAGTCAATTTATTTAAAATCTAACATGGGTTGTAGGGAAAAGAAGGAGAAAAAGTACATTAGGTGTTTCACATGTGGTGAGCTAGGACATTACCACACCAAATGCTCAAGGAAAGGAGAATTTAAGAAATTGGAGCATTTGAAGAAGTGGGAAAAGAAGGAGAAGGAGAAAGACTCATATCAAGGGGGAGCTACATGGGTAAGGGAGGTAATCCCTAACTCTAAGCATTTTTGAAATTCCTCTATGTGTGTTAGAAATAATGAAAATTGTTTACCTTTGCATAATTTTGATTTTAGATATCATGATAAAAATAGTGCTAATGTTGTATTTCAGATTCGTAAGGAATTTATGTATCATAATAAACTTAGAATTTTTAGATCTAAGAACCAAAGCATTAATCCAAAGAAAGGGAGATACATACCTAGACAAATGGATAGATCTAGAAATGTCCAAGCTGGACATGGTGATGCTAATGTCAAAAATTTAGAGGGAAAATCAAGATTTGAGGGCAAAGCTTGACGAATTAGAAAAAACCCTAGAGAGATTCATTAGTGGATCTAAGGGTTTAGGCATGATGTCTGATAGTCAAAACCCCGAAAATGATAGATCAGGTCTAGGATACCGATCTAGTAGATCAAACGCTATGGAAAAATCATATGCAATGATGCCATATGACTATAGCAAGGGGAAGGCCAAAAAAGGCAAGGAAAAGTCATTTAAAAGGAAGAAGAGAAACTTAAACAAGGAAAAGGTGTACAAAGTCAAGAAGGTTAGGGTTGAAGGCCAAATGACACCGGAGGTACACCAGTGTTGTCTTGCAATTATGGATGAGTCCTCTAGGGAGGTGACTAAGGGTAAGAGCTCAAGGGAGAGCTCTAGGAGTCAAGATGAGTTCCATGGTCAATGAATCTCAAGAGGATTTTTCCAGGGAGATTAGATGGGCTATGGAATGTGCCAAAGGATTTGGAGACTAATTTGAGTCTTAATCCTAGGGATTTGACATATTAAAAGTAAGGTATCATGCAAAAATATGACAGTGGAGCTATATTGCATGAAAATTGGTTCTTAACGTGTAGATGACATATAAACCAATGCTAAGGATGCATTGTGGTTGGAGCTTTCGGGGTTATGACCCTTGTAACACTTATCTATGTTTTTCATATGCACTTTTAATTCATGACTTAATGATGCTTATATGAAATGTTATTATCTTGTTATTATGGTTATAAGAAAAAAAATGAAATATACCTTTTGTTTAGGGAATATGGTAAAAAAAAAGGAGCTTTGATCATTTGTTTTGTCTTGAGGATTTATATGAGAAAAGGGGAGAGATTTAAAAACATTTCTATGTTTTAAATGGTATAGGATAGGCTTGGAAAACACATGGGCTCAAACCTAAGATAAAAGATTGATACAAAATGGATTGTTTTCAAAGAATTGAAATTTTTGTCAAAAAGTCAAGCATATTTGGTATTTTCACGAAACTATATTTTTCTAAGATAGAATACATCATAAGAAATATGCTTGCAAAATTTTCAGAATTTTTTGAATTTTGTGGATTTGTTAAGAGTTTCTGAATTTCGACTAAAAATTCAGACTTCTATGTATTAGTCGGCTGCCCTTCTGTGGGGTTGTGATTTGCAGGCACCAGTCGACTGGTAACTGACACAGTCGACTAGTGCTGCTATTTTCTAATTTCTGGAGGTTTTCAGAAATAGAAAGGTGTTCTTTATTGATACCAATGGTTAGTATTACTTGGGGCAATCATTTTGATGGTGTTAAAGGGGGAGAACTTGTGGTTTAAGTTTGGCTTAACTTAACTTGTGATTATGGAAAAATTGAAAATTATGTGGAGGACATAGTTTAAGGGGGGAGAATGCATGTTTATGTTGCTTACTATGTTTGTAATTTTCAATTGTTATTGTTGTTTGCACCTAACTTAAACATATTGCCGCACATCAAAAAGGGGGAGATTGTTGGTGCAATCGGCCCAAGTGTGATCGGGTAGATCATGGGTTTTGATGTGTGTATCAATATGATTAAGTTAAGATTTCATGTTGATCTAATATGTGTATGTGAGTGTGCAAGTTTGCAGGATACACATAGACTTAGTTGGACGTCTTCGGGTCCGGTGAAGGATGGTGTGTGGAGATAAGCCATGGGCTTGTATGCATCCGAGGGACCATGGACAAAGCAGGGACGATAAGCCGAGAGAAGCGGACTTCGAGGCATATGCGAAGGATTGCATGGGGGGATGAGCTGCGGGCTTGCATGCATCCGAGGGACGAGAGACAAAGTCGAAGAGGGCTTGAAGGCAACAGATCGAGGCTGCTGGAGCAGGGACGATGAGCTGAGGGAAGCAGACTTCGAGGCATACGTGAAGGGTGGCATGGGAGATAAGCCGCGGGCTTGCATGCATCTGAGGGACGAGAGCCAAAATCGAAGAGGGCTTGAATGCAACAGGTCGAGACTGCTGAATAAAGAGTCAACTGAGTCGTGAGAATTCGAGTGCTGAGAGAACTGTACTCAGGAATGAAAATACTAGGGTTCGAGTGCTGAGAGAATTGTACTCAAGAAGGGAAACCTTAGGTGGCAGTCGACTGATTCTTGATCAGTCGACTGAGGTAGAGCATAGAGAGATCAGTCGACCGGTAGAGGATCAGTCGACTGATGCAGTCGACTGGTGTCGACTAGAATGTGAATCGTTAGACGGTGACATTCAAATTCGCAAGGACTAGTTGACTTCCCTAGGGGCAGTCGACTGGTAACGGTCAAAACAGTATCGAGCTCTATTTAAGAGAGCTCGTGTTTGACTACTTCTTCTTAGCGAAACAAGCTTGGTTAGAATCTATTAGTAGCCTATAAGTGCTCAGTTCGTGTCAAAGGGTTGTGGCGAGGTTTCTCCACCCACAAGGAGCGACAAGAGCTAGACGGAGGTGTTGCGGGGAATCATCCACCGAGGGATCGGGATCGTCCACCTTATGGGCAGCGGTGGAGTAGGAGTTTCATCTCCGAATCACGTAAAGGTGATGTGTTAGCATTGTTTAGTTTAGATTTGAGATTTCCATTTGTGCTTGCTAACCATTGTAGAAAGAAAATCGAGAAGAAAGCTATATACCCCCACCCTCTAGCTAAACGGAAAGGTCCCAACAGTCGAGACTGCTGGAGGCAGGAATGATGAGCCGAGGGAAGCACACTTCGAGGCATACGTGAAGGATGACATGAGAGACGAGCTGTGGGCTTGCATGTATCCGAGGGACAAGAGTCAAAGTCGAAGAAGGCTTGAATGCAACAGGTCGAGGTTGCTAGATGATGAGTCAACTAAGTGGTGACGGTTTGAGTGCTGAGATAATTGTACTCGGGAAATCTTAGGGTTCGAGTGCTGAGAGAATTGTACTCGTGAAGGAAAATCATAGGTTTGGAAAGGTCGCAGTCGACTGATGCTTGGATCAGTTGACTGATGAAGAGCACAGAAAGATCAATCGACTGATCCTGGGATCAGTCGTCTGGTGTCGACTAGAATTTGAATCGTCAGGCTGTGACATTCAAATTCGCGAGGGTCAGTTCCAGTCGTCTGGTAACAGTCAGAACAGTATCGAGCACTATTTAAGAGGGCTCGTTTTTTGCTATTTCTTCTTGGCGAAACAAGCTTGGGTAAAGCCTGTTAGTAGCCTGAACGTGCTCAGAGGTTGTCCAAGGATTGTGGTGAGGTTTCTCCACCCACAAGGAGCGACAAGAGCTAGCCGGAGGTGTTCCGGGGAATCATCCACCGAAGGATCGGATCATCCACCTTATGGACAGCCATGGAGTAGGAGTATTATCTCCGAACCACGTAGTGGTCTTCGTTAGCATTGTTTTAGATTTCCGCTTGCGCTTGCTAACCGTTATAAGAAGAAGATCGAAAAGTTGCTATTCACCCCCCTCTAGCTAAACGTCAAGGTCCCAACAAGTGGTTTCAGAGTTAGGTTCGCTCATCTACGGACTAACCGCCGGGAGAGCAAAAAGCTAGAGGAAATGACGATTAAAGAAAGATTAGGGGACGATATTAATGTTCCACCTCCCTACGATCACGAGAGTTTCGAGTATTAGAGAATGCGGACAAAGATATGGTTCGACATGGATTGGAATTTCATGATCGCGCTAGAAGAGCCATTTGATGTCCCGAAAGATAAACATGGGAAGAAGCTCCGACCAAAATATTAGACCAAGGAGCAACAAACACAATTAAAGGCAAATGAGAAGGTAATTTTAATATTACTTAGTGTTTTGTCTAATGATGTGATTAATAGTGTAGATGAGTATAAGTGTGCTCATGAGCTATGGAACAAAGTAATTGCTCTACATGAAAACCCTATACAAGCTCAATTAGAAGAGGAGTCAAAAGAAATGAGCTTAATGGTCCAAGAAGAGGGGAATGACCAATCGGATGCGGAAGGAAGCTCAACATCCGAAGAGGAGGAGAAAGAAGAAAAAGATTCATCCATATCCTCAAGTAAAGTGGCACAAGAAGTTGAAGAATCACCCATTTCATCAAAGGGAGAAGAAGAAGTCTCCATGTCAAGGATTGAGGGGGAAAAGAGACCATCCTCGATACCGGAGCAAGAAGAAGCATCCACCTCCACCAAAGCAAGGTTAAAAGATCACATTATTTGCTTTGGGTATAACAAGAAGGGACACTACAAGGACAAGTGTCTATTACGTAAAATGAAGGTAAATCTTAAACCCAAGTCAATTTATTTAAAATCTAACATGGGTTGTAGGGAAAAGAAGGAGAAGAAGCATATTAGGTGTTTCACATGTGGTGAGCTAGGACACTACCACACCAAATACTCCAGGAAAGGAGAATTTAAGAAATTTGAGCATTTGAGAAAGTGGGAGAAGAGGAGACGGAGAAAAGCTCACATTAAGGGGGAGCTACAAGGGTAAGGGAGGTAATCCCTAATTTTGAGCATGTTTCAAATTCCTCTGTGTGGTAGAAGTAAAGAAAATTATTTACCTATGCATAATTTTGATTTTAAATATTTTGATAAAAATAGGACTAATGTTGTATCTCAAAACCCTAAGAAATTTATGTATCATGATAAACCTAGAACCTTTAGACCTAAGGACCAAGACATTAATCCAAAGAAAGAGAGACACATGCATAGTCAAATGGGTAGATTTACAAATGTCCAAGATGGACATGGTGATGCTAAGGTTAAGAATCTAGAGAGGGAAATCAAGCTTTAGAGCAAAACTTGACAAATTGGAGAAACCCCTAGAGAGATTCATTAGTGGATCTAAGGGTTTAAGCATGGTGTCGGGTAGTCAAAACCCCAACAATGATAGATCTGGTCTAGGATACCGATCTATGAGATCAAATGTTATGGAAAAGTCACATGCAAGGATGCTATATGACTATAACAAGGGGAAGACAAAAAATGGCAAGGAAAAGTCATTTAAAGAAAAGAAGACGAACTTAACCAAGGAAAAGATGTTCAAAGTTAAAAAGGTTAGAGTTGATGACCAAAAGTCACTTGAGGTACACCGATGTGGCCTTACAATTATAGATGAGTCACCTAGGGAGGTGACTAAGGCTAAGAGCTTAAGGGGGAGATCTAGGAGTTAAGATGGGGTCCATGGTCAATGGATCTCTAGAGGATTTTTTCAGGGAGACTAGATGGGCTGTGGAATGTGCCAAAGGATTTGGAGACAAATTTGAGTGTTAATCCTAGGAATTTGCCACATCAAAAGTAAGGTTCATGCATGAAAATATAACAATGGAACCATATTGCATGGAAATTGGGTCTCAATGTGTAGATGTCATATAAATTAATACTAGGGATGCAGTGTGGTTGGGAATGAGAAGATACATCAAGGAGAGATCAAAACGAGGACTTTGGGTCAAGGTTTAATTGAACCATTTAGATAGGATTGAGTTTTGTGTCAATCTTGGGATTGGTAATAGATACATGTGTGAATGTATTTTTCCCAAGTAGACACGGGTACCACAAACCTCTCCACAAAATTTGAGAATTTTTGGAGATTTGTGAAATTTCTGATATATTTCTGAAGTTAGGTCAGAAATACTGAAAATATAGGGTATCAGTCGACTGATGTAGAGGCAGTCAACTGGTACAGTTCGATCCAGGAACTAGGATGTTCTATGCAACAGTCGACTGATCCTCCATCAGTCGACTGATCTTTCTGTTTAGTTCATCAGTCGACTGGCCCAGGGACAGTCGACTGATGTCGCGAATCTTTAAAAGAATACCCCTCGCGGGGGTGGCCGAACCTAGGGTTTCAATGCCGCCCCTTGTCGCCGTCTTCCTCCCTTGGTCTCCCCAGCTCCCCTAAGGCCTCCTACGACCCTGAAATCTTGTTCCTAGTCTTCCTTCACCTTAAGATCCGAATCTAGGGCAAGAAAAGCATCTCCATGAGTCATACTTGATAGTTTGGCGATGTCGTCGTGCAGCCAGATAGATTCTCGGTAGCTCTCCTTGGCTGGGATTGAGAGGCAGTAGGGAGTGATGGTCGTGCAACCTCCAGCTCTGATGATGATGAGGATGAGGAGGCTGCTCCTGCTGCTGCACCTACTGCTGCTCCTATCAGGATTACAGAGGAGCGGTTCTTCCGACTAGAGGCAGAGGTTCATGGACTCAGAGAGGACTTCCAGAGCTTTTAGGAGCGACAGGTTGCTATTCAGGGGGAGGTTCACGGGCTCAGGGAGTACTTTCAGAGTTTCCAATAGCGACAAGATGATATGTATGAGATGATGCAGCGCTGAAACCTTATGTATCAGGCCCCTCCTCCTCTTCCTCCTGGCGATGATACGTAGCTTCCACATGACGTGGGTGCGCTGGTGTTGAGAGTGTGTTAGAATGAGCATGTTCTTCTTTTGTTTCTCAAACACTATATCTTATATTGTAATATTTGGATTTTTTTTAGCACTCACTTATGGTTCCCCTTGAACTTTTAATTCATATCTTAATATTGCCTATGTGAAGTGTTGTTACCTTGCTATTATGGTTATATGATGCATATCAATTTACCTTCTATCTAGAGATTATGGTGTAAATGGGGAGCTTTCATCACTTTTTCTGTCTTGAGTGTTCATATGAGAAAAAGGGGAAGGATTGAAACCATTTCTATGTTTTAAATAGTATGGGATAGACTTGTAAAACATATGGGTTCAAACGTAGGATGGAAGGTTGATACAAAATTGAGTGTTTTCAAAGGATTTGAATTTTGGTCAAAAAGTCAAGTATATTTGGTGTTTTCATGAAAATATATTTTCTAGGTTAGAATACATCATAAGAAATATGTTTGCAAAATTTCAGAATTTTTCGAATTTTATGAAATTTATGGGGGGTTTCTGAAATTCGGCTCAGGGGCTGAAAGGTTTCAAACTGGCTAGTATCAGTCGACTGATCTTTCTGTAGGTTTTGTAGTTCAAAGGCACCAGTCGACTAGTAATTGACACAGTCGACTGGTGCTTCTGTATTTTGATTTCTGGGGGTTTTTAGAAATAGAAAGGTGTTCTCATTGATACCAATGGTTAATATTGCTTGGGGCAATCATTTTGATGGTGTCAAAGGGGGAGAAATTGTGTTTTAAGTTAGGTTTAACTTAACTTGTGACTTGTGGTTTGAAGTTAGTTTTCAACTTAACTTGTGGTTATAGGAAAATTGAAAATTATGTGGAGGGCATAGGTTAAGGGGAAGGATGCATGTTTATGCTGCTTAATTTACTATGTCTGTAATTTTCAATTGTTATCTTTGCACCTAATTTAAACATATTTCCACATGTCAAAAAGGGGAAGATTGTTAGTGCAATTGACCTAAGTTTGATTGGGTAGATCATGTGTTTTGATGTGTGTGTCAATATGATTAAGTTAGGGGTTCATGTTGATCTAATATGTATATTTGAGTGTGCATGTTTGCAGGATACACATGGACTTAGCTGGGCGGCTTTGGGTCCGGTGAAGGATGGTGTGAGGACATAAGCCGTGGGTTTGTATGCATCCGAGGGACCGTGGACAAAGCAGGGACGATGAGCCGAGGGAAGCAAACTTCGAGGCATACGCAAAGGATGGCATGGGAGACAAGCCGTGGGCTTGCATGCATCCGAGGGACAAGAGCCAAAGTCGAAGAAGGCTTGAAGGCAACAGGTCGAGGCTGTTGGAGGCAGGAATGATGAGCCGAGGGAGGCGCACTTCGAGGCATACGTGAAGTATGACATGGGAGACGAGTCGTGGGCTTGCATGCATCCGAGGGACGAGAGCCAAAGTCGAAGAAGGCTTGAAGGCAACAGGTCGAGGCTGCTGGATGAAGAGTCAACTAAGTTGTAAGAGTTCGAGTGCTGAGAGAATTGTACTCGGGAAGGGAAACCTTAGGTTTGGAAAGGTGGCAGTTGACTGATGCTTGGATCAGTCGACTGATGATGAGCATAGAAAGACCAGTCGACTGATCCTTGGATCAGTCGAGTGGTGTCGACCAGAATTTGAATCGTCAGGCTGTGACATCCAAATTCACGAGGACCACCAGTAACGGTCAGAACAGTATTGAGCACTATTTAAGAGGACTCGTTTTTGACTGTTTCTTCTTGGTAAAACAAGCTTGGGTAAAGCCTGTTAGTAGCCTGAACGTGCTCAGAGGTTGTCCAAGGATTGTGGAGAGGTTTCTCCACCCACAAGGAGCGAGAAGAGCTAGCCGGAGATGTTCTGGGGAATCATCCACCGAAGGATCGGGATTGTCCACCTTACGGACAACTGTGGAGTAGGAGTATTATCTACGAACCACTTGCGTTAGCATTGTTTTAGTTTATTGTTTTAGATTTCCACTTGCGCTTGCTAACCGTTGTAGGAAGAAGATCGAAAAGTTGTTATTCACCCCCCCTCCCCCTCTAGCCAAAGTCAAGGTCCCAACAGTGTTCTCTACATCATCTCACTATAAATTCAACGAATTGATATAATGTAGATCAGAACCTACTGCCCAAGAACATTATTATCCTTATTCATTCATTGGGCATAATCATGAAATAAATATAATAATTAAATTTTACCTTTATTAAATAGAATATGATATAAAATATTTCCTAGACAATCATCTCATAATTGACTTTAGGGATAATATTAACAATCTCCTACTAGCACTAGTGTCAATTACTGAAATATCGAATACCCAGTGACCTAGTATGACCATCATGCTTTCTCTGTGCGAAAGCCTTGGTCCAAGGTGTTGGTGCAGACAACACCTGAGTCGAACCTGTGTTTTGATAATGGCAAAAGGGTTCAAAAGTTAAGATGTTATGTTTATCTAACATACTACTTGAGTATGCAGATTAAAGTCCTAGCGAAGGACTGCTAGACACCTAGCGAAGGACTGCTAGGCATCGGAACCCTAAGACCCAGCGAAGGGTTGCTGGGCACCTAGCGAAGGGCTGCTAGGAGACAAAGACCTGGCGAAGGACTGCTGGGCACCAGGCGAAGGACTGCCTGGAACTAAAGACCTGGCGAAGGACTGCTGGGCACCAGGCGAAGGACTGCCTGGAACTGAAGACCTGACAAAGGACAGCTAGGCACCTGGCGAAGGGCTGCTGGGCAAAAGTCCAACCGGAGGAGCCGGTTGGCAACAGGTAAATTCTCCCGAGAGGAGTAGGTGAGGACGTGTTCCCCGTCGAGGGAACAGTAGGCGTCGGTTCGACCTAGGACTCCATTTTGGGAGACCCAAAGTCAGAACCATGACAACTAAGGCTGTATAAACCTAATACTTGATTGCTTTGTGTTGTTTTGGACTAATCCTGGATGCAGGACCGAAGGAATGAGTTTCTGCAGCTCAGAACGTCTCAAAGGAGAGAGGCAACAGCTGAGTAGGGTGCCGCCAAGGTCAAGGCAAAATAAGTTAAGCAAGAGTATACGCTTCGGAAGCTTACTAGGCGGGGCGCCCCATGCTCCCGGGTGCCCCCAGTGCCCAGGGCGCCCCGGGCTCAAGCCAACGAAGCGGATAAGACTTATCCAGTCGAGAAACCTGCGGATCGGGTCAACCAGGGCGCCCCTAGCGTCCCGGGGCGTCCCCACAGTCAACCCTCAGCCCTATTCGAGTGGGATAAGGGATGACCGAGACTTGCTCGGATCGGGTGACACGTGGGGGGGGGGGGGGCGCCCCCAATGTTCAGGGCGCCCCGGGAGGCTATAAAAAGGCCCTCGACCCCAAGGCTTCAAAAATCAAGTTTTCCAACGCCAACACGCTCTTCAACTCACGCGCTCTGCTTCAGAAATCCTTCATCTCGAGATTCTAGCGCCGACGACGACCCTACGCACCGAAGAACGATCTACATCGGGCGTCGGTAACGAAGAGTCAATTGTTAATTGTATTCTTACTGCACATACTACTGTACAACTGTTTGTAAGATTTTGCGCACATATAGAATTGCCCCCAGTAAACGGTCAACGACCGTGAGCCTTGGAGTAGGAGCCGACCGCGACTCCGAACCAAGTAAAATCTTGGTGTTTTGCGTGTTGTGTAGTTTTAATTTTATCCGCTGCATATTCTCTTTTTCAATCCGAAACGACTTATGATATTCACCCCCCCTCTATCGTTTTCTCTCGATCCAACAAGTAGTATCAGAGCGGGGAAGCTCAAATTTGGTGCAACCACCAGTTTGAGATTTTTTTTCGGATTTTCTTCGAATTATTTCTTTTCTTCTTTTTCGAATTTTTATCGTTAATCGAGACCGGTGCAACACCCCTCGATAATTATTTTTCTTTATCCCGCATTACTAATCCAAGACCAAGTCTTGGGACAGAGTTTTCTTTTCTTTTCTCTCTTTTTCAGATAAACTCCTTAATGGCCATGCAAGAAGGCTTCAGCACCGCAAGACCACCGCTCTTCAGTGGGGAGGACTTCTCCTACTGGAAGAGCAGAATGGAGGTCCACCTGAAAACTCAGGTGGACATGTGGATAATCATCCAGTCCGGACTGGAAATACAATGCTGATGGAGTACAATAATCTTACACTGAATGGGGCGCTGTACTCAAAAAGAAAATTGAAGCCGATGCCAAAGCGACCCAAACACTCCAATGCGGCCTAACAAAAGAGGAGCTGAACCGGGTGGGTCCATTCAACAGCGCCAAAGAACTCTGGGGTAAGCTGATCGAACTACACGAAGGAACCTCCGACACCCGAATTAGCAAGAGGGACCTTCTACTGAACAAGCTGTACACTATCAAGATGAACGAAGGCGAATCAGCAGCTCAGCTCCACGCTAGAATTCAGGAGCTGATGAACGGTCTACACACCATTGGTCACAAGGTAGAAAACCGTGACCTAATAAGGTACGCCCTTAACGCTTTCCCAAGAAACACCTTGTGGGCATCTATGGTAGATGCTTACAAAGTTTCTAGGGATATTTCCAAAATCAAGTTAGATGAACTTTTTTCTGAACTTGAATTATATGAACAGACTAACTGCAATCTGGCCGAGAAAGGCATTGCTTTTGTTGCAGATAAAGCTGGAAAGACAACCAAGAAGAAGCCACAACCTGCACCCGAGTCTGATTCAGACTCAGACTCAGAAGATAGCGAGGGAAATCGATCGAAGTTGGTTCGGCTAGCCTGAGACTACTACAAATAACTAAAAAAACAGACCAACAGAAGAAAAGCCAGTCGAAGAAAGGAAGAACCAGCTGAACCCTCAAATGAAAAGAACAAACCCAACGTGACCTATTACGAGTGCAAGAAGAAGGGCCACTACAAGACTGAATGCCCCAACCTGAAGGAAACAAAGAAGACAAGAAAGAAGAAGGCACTTCAGGCAACGTGGGATGAGTCCTCCTCCTCCGAAGAAGAAGAGATCCTACAGTCGAACCTGCTCGCACTAACCGCCTCAGAAGAAATCGAGACCGAATCAGAGTCGGAGCCGGACGACGACAAACTTACATTCTCAGAGGATGGCGAAATAACTGTAAGTGGTTTTTCCAGAATTCAATTATGTGAATTAATTTCTTATCTTTCTCGAGATTTGGCAAAAGCCAAAATCTGAGTCGAGTCTCTCAGATAGGAAGTAAAACTCCTGAAAGAGAGAGCAGACTTTGAACCCTTAACTGAGAAGGTTCAAGAAGGAACCTCTGCTCAAGTTGAAAAACTTGAATCAGAGAACTCTTTCTTGAAAACTCAAGTTAAGGATCTTAGAGCTGCCATAGAACGATTCACTTCTGGGTCCAAGGGTCTTGACATGATTCTTGGAAAATAGAAGTCGGTTCTAAATCGATCCGAGTTGGGCTATAGAACCAAATCTAGACAACGATCATACTATGCTGTACTGAACCAGTCCAGACCTAAAGTTCAGGCATGGGTACCCAAACTGTGCCTGAACAATCAAACTGGATCAAATCAGTATTGGATCCCCAAGGACAAGATTCACATCTTGCCAAATCATTATCGTGACTTTAGTCCAGGGGGAGCCAAATTAAAAATAATATTTATTGTTAGATAAAATTTAATTTTTTGTTTGCAAATTGCATGATTGATTGTTTATTTAATTCCTGCAATTTACTATGCTTAGACTTAGGAATGGTTAGAATAAGGACTCAATCAATTAATTAAAATTTGAACCACATAGTATTGGGTGGCGGTGAGATGATAGTACGTTAGGGAAGCCAATTCTAATAAGGTCAAGTATACTCTACTTGGTCTCTTTAGACTGGTGAAACTAGCCGAAGCTACCGATTCAAGACCCAAGCTAGTTAGACCAGAATTTTTCAAGAAATAGTTTTGAAAATGAAATTTTATTAAAAGGCTTTGTCAAGGAAAGGGTTGATGACCCAATAAGGCTACGGCCAAAGAAGGCCTAGTGCCTCGCTAAGACCTGGAAGCCGATTTCTGAAATTCAAATTCATACTATTCTTTGTCAAATTCAAATCTAACACAAATTGTCAGTTAATTGTAGATTCAAACATTTTTTTAAATAAACTCAAAATCAACTATTTTCAAAATTAATTTAACTTTTTTTTAAAAATAAATCATGATTCTACAAAATAATTTTAAAACCTGTCTCACAAAAACTATAAGGCTAACGTGATTGATAACCCTAGATTGGGTGAGACAGACTAGGCTGTGAAAATCAATTTAGGTTATTCCTAATTCTAATTGGATCCAAATCAACAAAACTCTTTATGTGTAGGAACATAAAGATTTGGACTCATGGATGTTGGATAACGGTTGCTCCAGACACATGACTGGAGATAAATTGAAATTCACCAAACTCAAGTTCAAGAACCTAGGCTTAGTGGCATTTGGCAACAATGTTACACTCAAGGTAATTGGGTCAGGTAATATTGAACTTAAATCTGACTTTGTTATTAAGAAAGTGCTTTTGGTTGAAAATTTTAATTTTAACTTGCTTAGCATAAGTCAGTTGTGTGATTCTGGTTATGTAGTTACCTTCAACAATTCTAACTGCCTGATTAGAAACCTGCAAGACTCGGAAATCATGCTTAAGGGCACTAGGAAAAATAATGTTTACACTATAAACCTACCCCTAGTACCTAAATGCATGTTAACTCAGTTAGAACAATCAAACCTCTGGCATAGGAGATTAGGTCACACTAATCTGAGAATTATTTCAAAAATCACCCAACTTGGCCTAATTAAAGGTATCCCCTAAAATTAAAAATCATGAAAAACTTAATATGTAATTCATGTAATCAAGGTAAACAAACTAGGTCTAATCACAAAGTAATCCAATCTGATCAAACTCAAACCACACTTGTGCTCCTGCACCTTGACCTATTTGATTCACATGGAGCCAAGTCACTAAGCGGAAACCGGTACTGGCTTAGTAATAGTTGATGATTACTCTAGGTTTACCTGGGTTAGGTTTTTAAAGACCAAAGATGAAACCCTAAACCTATTTAATGAATTTTGTAAGTTAATTGAAAATCAAAACGATACTAAAATTAAAAAGACTTAGGAGTGACCACGGGGGAGAGTTTGAAAATCAACGGTTCGAGGAATTCTGTAAGGTAAATGGGTAC
>JAGFNQ010004827.1:0-67155 GCA_024364735.1 Boesenbergia rotunda
TTCTAACGGAGAATTCTTCCTCGGAGAGATTCCCTAACGTAGCCTCCTTCTTAAATCCTTTGGGTCTTCCCTTGGTTCGCGCGCGCGGGAGAGAGGGCGAGAGGAGAGGTCGCGTGCGTGAGGGAGGGCGTCGGCGTCGCTGGGTTGGGAGAAAATTAACCAAAAACTCGTAACTCCCTCTTTTATACTTATGGGGGCGAATTTAACTAATTCTACCTTATCTATTGTTTCCCTTAATCTATTTCAACAAAACCAAATAGCTCTCTTGGTAAGTCCATTCCTCTCTCAATTCTTAGGTCCTGGGATCAAATCCCACTTAAATTTTTTTTCTTTTTATCCCTTTTTGCCACTTTCGTTTATGGAAAAATTCTATAAAAATATCCATAAATTTGGAATAAATTCTCAGATATTTCTAAAATTAGTTTTGAGAATTTTTGGGCGTTACAATCTCCCATACCTTATAAAAAGTTCATCCTCGAACTTAAAACAACTCTGGGTATTTCTGCCTCATGTTGTCCTCTGGTTCCCATGTTGCCTCTTCTACTCTGTGATTCTGCCATATGACCTTCACTAATGGTATCTCCTTGTTCCGCAATTTCTTAACTGCTCGGTCTATTATCTGAATAGGCCGACTATCATAGCTGAGATCTTCGCGGACTTGTACCGTCTGTGGCTCTATCACCTGGGTGGCATCTGGGATATGCTTCTTCAGCATGGCAACATGAAATACATTATGGATAGCTGACATCTCCTGAGGTAGCTCTAACTCATAAGCTACTTTGCCAACTCTTCTAGTGATGGGGTATGGTCCTACATATCTGGGACTTAGCTTGCCCTTCTTCCCAAAACGCATTACTCCCTTCATGGGAGCCACTCTGAGGAACACTGAGTCGCCAACTTCAAACTCTAATGGTCTGCGCCGTGTATCAGTATAGCTCTTCTGGCGGCTTTGAGTTGTCTCTATTCTCTGGCGGATCTGCTGTATGGCTACGGTGGTATCATCTATAAGATCTGTCTGTAGGCCTAACTCTTGCCTCTCACCACCCTTGTACCAGCAGATAGGAGATCTACACCTCCGCCC
Source organism: Boesenbergia rotunda (assembly GCA_024364735.1). Taxonomy (NCBI): domain Eukaryota; kingdom Viridiplantae; phylum Streptophyta; class Magnoliopsida; order Zingiberales; family Zingiberaceae; genus Boesenbergia; species Boesenbergia rotunda. Next base: position 1,082 of record JAGFNQ010004827.1, read on the forward strand.
ATATAAAGCCTCATAGGGTGCCATGCCGATAGTGGCCTGATAACTATTGTTGTAAGTGAATTCCGCTAAGCACAAGTATCTACACCAACTGCCCTTGAAATCTAAAGCACAAGCTCTGAGCATATCTTCTAGTACTTGATTAACTCTCTCTGTCTGACCATCTGTCTGAGGATGGAAAGCTGTGCTAAACTTCAGTTTGGTGCCTAGTGCTGTCTGTACGCACTCCCAGAAGTGCGAAGTGAACCTACTGTCCCTATCCGAAATGATAGTCCTAGGGACTCCATGTAGTCTGACGATCTCCTTGAGGTATAACTGAGCTAGCTGTTCCATGGAATAGGAGATCCTGATAGCTAGGAAGTGGGCAGACTTAGTCAATCTGTCTACTATTACCCAGATTGCATCATATCCATTCGTTGTTCTGGGTAGTCCCACTATAAAATCCATGGAAATATCTTCCCGTTTCCATTCTGGAATCTGAATAGGCTGCAGAACTCCACCTGGTCTCTGATGTTCTGCCTTGACTCTTTGGCATGTCAGACAGGTACTGACATATCTGGCGATGTCTCTCTTCATCCCAGGCCACCAAAAACGTTCCCTGAGGTCTTGGTACATTTTGGTGGAACCAGGATGCATTGCATAAGGAGATCTATGTGCGTCCTCTAAGATCTTCCTTTGGAGCTCTTCTTGGATCGGAACACATAAGCGGTCACCGTAGTACAATGTCCCATTTTCTGATAGGCGAAATTCTCCATTTTCAGCTTCTGCTATCCCCTGCTTGAGTTTCTGAAGGTCAGGATCTTGATCCTGTGCTGTCTGGATGTCTTCAATCAGGGTTGACACTAATGTCAAAGTGGAGAGCTGCCCAACTAAAATTTCCAGTCCGAACTCTGATAACTCTTTCCGAAGGTGCTGTGACATCGTGGACAAAGCTAGTAGGGTGGCACTAGATTTTCTGCTAAGTGCATCTGCCACCTTATTAGCTTTACTTGGATGGTAGAGGATGTCAATGTCATAATCCTTGACTAGCTCAAGCCATCTGCGTTGCCTCATGCTCAGATCCTTCTGAGTAAAGAAATACTTCAGGCTCTGATGATCTGTGAAAATCCTACACTGAGCTCCATATAAGTAATGCCTCCAGATCTTGAGAGCAAACACTACTGCAGCTAGCTCAAGGTCATGAGTAGGGTAGTTCTTTTCATAATCCTTGAGTTGTCTAGAGGCATAGGCGATAACCTTGCCATTCTGCATCAGCACTGCTCCATGTCCTAATTTAGATGCATCACTATATATGTCGAAGATGTCAGTGGTCTCTGGAAGAGTCAGGATGGGAGCACTAGTCAATCTTCTCTTTAATTCTGTAAAACTGTTCTCACAGTCCTCTGTCCACTGAAACTTCCTGTTCTTTCTGGTAAGAGCTGTCAGTGGGGAGGCTATTCTGGAGAAATCTTCTACAAACTTCCTGTAGTAACCAACTAGGCCCAGAAAACTTCTGATCTCACTGGCATTCTTCGGTCTAACCTAGTTACTTACTGCTTCTATTTTGCTGGGGTCTACCATCACACCATCCTTAGAGATGATGTGACCAAAAAAGACACCTGATCAAGCCAAAACTCACACTTTGAAAATTTTGCATACAGTTGGCTCTGCTGAAGGATCTGCAATATTGTCCTGAGATATTCAGCATGTTCCTCCTGAGTTCCTGAGTAGATAAGAATGTCATCAATGAAGACGATGACAAACTTATCTAAGTATTCCCGGAATACTCTGTTCATGAGGTCCATAAATGTCGCTGGAGCATTTGTGACCCCAAAAGGCATGACTACAAACTCGTAGTGCCCATATCTGGTTCTGAAAGCTGTCTTCGGGATATCACCCTCTCTGACTTTGACCTGGTGATAGCCGGATCTCAAATCTATCTTTGAGAAGACTGTGGATCCCTTTAGCTGGTCGAACAAATTATCGATCCAGGGTAGAGGGTACCGGTTCTTGATGGTTACTTGATTCAGAGCCCGGTAATCGATACACAGGCGCATGGACCCGTCTTTCTTCTTCACGAACCACACTGGAGCTCCCCAAAGTGAATGACTAGGGCGTATGAAGCCCTTGTCGAGTAGCTCCTGTAGTTTCTCCCAAAGTTCTCTTAATTCTGCTGGAGCCATACGGTATGGTGCTTTTGAAATGGGGTTGGTACCTGGAATGAGCTCTATCTCAAACTCTATCTCCCTGTCTAGTGCTAAGCCTGGTAACTCGTCAGGGAAGACTGCTGGGTAGTCACATACCACTGGGACCTCTTCTAGCTTTTGGTCCTTGACTTGTTCGGCATGGACTACGTGTGCTAGAAATCCAGCACATCCTGTACTCAGTAGTTTCTGTGCTTTCATGGCGGAGAGAAATTTCTTGGCCTTCTTCTTCGGTTCTCCGATGTATTCAAATTGCTCTCCTGCCTCTGGTTGGAATACGACTTTCCTTTTTCGGCACTCTATAGAAGCGCCGTATTTGCTCAGGAAGTCCATCCCAAAAATGACATCATAGTCGGACATATTCAGTATTACCAGATCACAGTAAAGCTCTCTGTCTGAAATGCCGACTGGTATGGCACGGAGCCAGTGTGTGGATGCCATGATGTCTCCGGAGGGCAGGGTAGTCAGAAACTGACCACTAAGTATGTCCGGAGGTATTGCTAGTTTTTCGACGAATGCCCTGGATACATATGAATGGGTTGCCCCAGTATCGAAAAGTACAGATGCATGCAGGTTTAAAATACTAATCTGACCTGTAACAACTGTAGAGGCGGTGGCTAATCCTCTCTGGTCAGTGAGAAAACCCGTGCATTTGTAGTAGTCGGTGGAGCCTCTAATCTGCCTTGATTGATCTGAGGACCCTCTAGTGCCGTCTGCATCAGGTGAAGCTGAGCCGGCTTACCTCCATACTGAATAGGCTGTGGGGGAGGTAAGTTAGCCTTGTCAGGGCATTGCTTGGCCATATGCCCTTCCTGACCACAGGTGTAGCACCCTCGTGTGCCCAGGCGGCAGACTCCTGAGTGCTGTCTACCACACGTGGAATAGGTGGGATACTTAGTTTGCTTGTTGGCTGGCTCCCCCTTTGGATTGTTCCACTGCTTCCTTTTGCCTTGATTCTTTCCTTTCCAGTTAGAGTTGGAGCCCTGGGGTTTCTGAGTCCCCGTGCTACTGCTCTGGCCCTTATTCTCTGTCACGACTGCCTTCTGCTGTCGCATGTTGTTCAGGTAATGCTCAATGATCGGAGCACTGCTGACTAGTTCCTCTGAGGTTTACGGCCTATGGACGCCGCTGGCCACATTCAGTGCTATCTCTGGCCTGAGCATCTTGAGCATTAGTCTGACTCGCTCTCGTTCAGTACTGACTAGTTCAGGGCACAGGCGTGCTAGTCTGTTGAATCTCTTCACGGCTTCCTCTACTGATAGGTTGCCCTATCGAAATTCAGTGAACTCGTCGTAGTGGCGGTTTGTGACCCGCATGTGGAAGAATTCTTCAAAGAACTCTTCCGCAAAACTAGCCCAGGTCATCTGATTGACTGGGCATTTCATCTTAATGCGCTCCCACTACATACACGCGTCTCCGGCTAGGCAGAAGGAGGCGCACTTCACTTTCTCGTGCTCTGGCCAGTCTAGGAGCTCCATGGTACTCTCTAGTGTCTTGAACCAAGCTTGGGCATCCCATGGTTCACTGGTGCCTGAGAAGGTCTCTGGCTTGATCTTCTGCCACTGGATCAGATAAACTTCCCTCTTTGCCCCTGCTGATAGGGCTACTGGCATGACTGGTGGGACTGGTGCCACAGGTGGAACCTCCGTCACTATCGGCGTCTCCACCTGGGGCTCTGGGGTAACAGTGGGAGTAGCCTGCTGATTAGCGGTTAGAGCAGCAATTATTTGCTGCTGTTCCGCTACCTGTCTCTGCAGTTGTGCTACTACCTCTGTCAGGTCCGCTGGAGGCACTGAGTGGTCTGCCTCCTGCTGAGCCTCAGTAACTGGTGCTCTTCTAACAGAGAGTCCTCTTGCCATTATCTAAAATAGAGGAGGATCATACAATTCTTATTTTAATTCTAAAACATGCTATCAGATATAAACTAAGGTATTAAACATGCTTCCGTTAACTGTAAACAAGAACTGGCTAGAAAACAGATAGCATGAATAACATGAAAATACTATAAATCAGAAAGCAAGAAAATATAGTAATGTGAGAGATACTCTTACTTAGAAGCTGCAGGTCTGATGCTGATGTGTGTGAGGAGGAAAGATGGAACTTGCTCTGATACCACTCTGTAACGACCCACCTTCTAGTACACTAAGTTTTAAGGCGGATCGCTACGTAAATATATATATATCTAACTGATTTCTGACTGAGTAACTTAGGAATTTCAACAACGATATGTAAAAGCATAAACATAAACGTGCCAAGTTTGTATCAACTTCCTATCTCTAAAGCTTAAGCATGGATCTAAATTACCATATTACAAGTAGTAACTCATATCATTCAACATTCGCTAAGCAAGTATTAACACGGGTAAATAAACTACTTTAATATACTAGGCACCACAAATAACGAGTCTAAACAGGTTAATACATGGTTCTCATAATATATCGCGAAATAACTAAAGAAGCATAAACAAGAAAACTAAAGAAGCATACTAGACACCACGAATACAAGTCTAATTAAGTTCATACATGATTCACATAATATATTGCGGAATAACTAAAGAAGCATAAAAAGGGTTATTCTATGCTTTGCAAGTTTCGAAGACTTTTATTCCAACTCCACCATCACACACACTTTGCATCATGCCCGCCGCCTCCGCTACTAGTGCTTTCCTTTACCTGTATCTGCAGTATAAGGAAATGCAAACTAATAAGCATAAAGTTTAGTAAGTACCATCTAGCCTCACAAAACTATGAAAACTCGAATCATGCTTTTGGAAAACATGTTATACACATACATGCTCATATCCATAAGTAATCATGCTAGGCTCATGCTAAAATACATATCATAGAATGTCATGGCATATAACTGAGACAGGGCACATACTGAACTAAAACTGAAAAGTAAGCTATAGCATGGCATACATATCTGAACTGGAACTGAACTAACTAACATAAAACTAATTATTAAATTCACCATGTACATGCTAATATGAATTTCTGAAAAACTAAATACATATAGTAGGTGAAAGTAATAATCAACTGCTGTGGGCCCGACAATGTACCAACTGTGCACGCATCCCTAATAAATCCGAGGTAGCAAATCCCGAATCCATTAGGGTTCTACGAGGTTATCTAAACCTAGGGGCAACTAGGAGCCCATCCCATACTAGGTTAGCTGAACCTAGGGGCAACTTGGAGCCCATCCCTGGACTGAGGTCCGGTACAATGCCAACTGAAAATAAAATAGTCCTTTTATACTTTTTTTTTTCTTTCTGATTCTTGCTTTTAATATGTTATCTAAACCTAGGGGCAACTAGGAGCCCATCCCACTGGACCTTGGTCTCAATCATAACTGAAGCAAGAATTTCTATTCTTTAATGCTTTCTATAGCATTAACTGATTAACAATTTAACAAACACCTTGCGACTTAACCCTTTCTTTTCTTTTAAAGTCGCTCCCTAGGCACTCGAACGTGCTCCTTAACCCGAAACTGAAGGGTAAGTGCACTCAAGACCATCCAGGGATACCTTCAGACTCTAAAACTAATCTGAAGGGTTAATACAACGTGCTTGTTCATAATCCATGATTTCTAATCGTAGGACATACATATAAGGAAATAAAGCATACGAAACGTTAACCGAAACTACTTATACTGCAGGTGAGGGATACTTACAACCTGCGCTTGTTCTTACGACTCTAAAGCGTAGGTTTTTGGGAAAAGGAACGATCCTTAGAGTTTCGGAGAGCTTCTAACGGAGAATTCTTCCTCAGAGAGATTCCCTAACGTAGCCTCCTTCTTAAATCCTTTGGGTCTTCCCTTGGTTCGCGCGCGCGGGAGAGAGGGCGAGAGGAGAGGTCGCGTGCGTGAGGGAGGGCGTCGGCGTCACTGGGTTGGGAGAAAGTTAACCTAAAACTCATAACTCCCTCTTTTATACTTATGGGGGCGAATTTAACTAATTCTACCTTATCTATTGTTTCCCTTAATTTATTTCAACAAAACCAAATAGCTCTCTTGGTAAGTCCATTCCTCTCTCAAACCTTAGGTTCAGGGATCAATTCCTACTTAATTTTTTTTTCTTTTTATCCCTTTTTGACATTTTCGTTTATGGAAAAATTCTATAAAAATATCCATAAATTCGGAATAAATTCTCAGATATTTCTAAAATTAGTTTTGAGAATTTTCGGGCGTTACATTAGTGGACGGGTGTTTCCCGTGCTTAGGCCTTGGACGTACTGACCCTGGGGGATTGGGAACCAAGTAAATCCCGCGTGTACGAGTATCTTTCATTTTCGTTCTTTTCTATTTTTCGCTGTGCTACTAACTCTGTATCTAGAATGAACGATCGAATGACGAACTTTCCGAAAAATTTTTACAAGTCGATATTCACCCCCCTCTATCGACGGCACCGGTCCCCACATTGCGTTTACTTTATGCATTTATGTTTCTCTATCTTTTGATTGTAAAACGTGCACTGTAAGACGTGTTTCACCGCCTCCAGAAAGTTTGGAAAGGAGACCATAAGTGGACGGGCGCTTCCCGTGCTTAGGCCTTGGACGTACTGACCCTGGGGGGTTGGGAACCAAGTAAAACCTGCGTGCACCCTGAGTTGTTTGTTTTGCTCTTTCTATTTTTCCACTGCTACTAACTCTCTGTCTAGAACAAACAAATGAACCTTGACGTTTACGACAAGTTCCCGACAAAATTTTAACAAGTCGATATTCACCCCCCCCTCTATCGACGACATCGGTCCCCACAAGTGGTACCAGAGTCAAGTTGCTCTTCATCGGACTAACAGTCGATGGAGCAAATACGCCAGGAGTTGAGGGGGAGCCAGGGGCAAATCAGGTATATTTTTAATTATGGTTAAATTTTGAATTTCATATTACATGTTTTATGTGCAGGGAGAGAGGACACTATAAAAATCAGTGTCTTACTCGTAAGACTCAATCGTCACCATCGGCGACTAAGGAGGTAGCAACGCCAGGAGTCCGGAGGGACAAGAGCCACATCAAGTGCTTCAAATGTCAAAAGCACGGGCACTACAAGAATCAGTGTCCAACAAAGGTACAAAAAGTTTATGTTTGTAAAAATTTTCAAATTCCTGCACAGTCATACAGTAATGTTGATAATTTATATAAGTTAGATAATTATTCTGATAAATTAGATTTTTTGCATAGTCAAATTAATATATTGAATAACGAATTACCAAATATAGATAGTAGTAAAATATCAGAAATTAATTCTTTAATCTTCAATATCAATGCAATAATTAATAGAATTAATTCTAATATTTTATCAGATAATGTTGATAAGGATAATAATACTTCAATTTCTAATATTTTTGAAAATGTTAATAATGGCAATATTAATAATGATAATTTTAAGGATAATGATGAAATTATTTATGATATTTTATCTGAAGATAATCCTGATAATCTAGAGACTTGTGTAGATGAAAATGAAGATTTAATTAATATTGATTTATTGGATAATACTGATAACTACTTTGAAATTAATTATGAAATATTAATTAGCAACCCTGAAAATTATTCTACCTACTATGAAGATGTAGAAGAAGATAACCTTGATGATGAGGATGAGGAGGAAGAAGAATTTCTTAGAATAAAGGCCACACTTAATAAAGTCTACAATAATTCAAACAAAGCAAAAGTACTAGAAAAGGTTGAAAAAGTAAATGAAAAAGAAATAGTAGATAAGTCAGATATTTTTGAATTAATGAAAATGATGCAGTTAAACCAACAACTATTAATTAACCCAGAAATTAATTTAACCTTAATTAAATCTTAATTATGTTAACCTTAGTTAAATCTTAATTTTCTTAACTCAATTTAATCTTTAATTAATTTAATTCTAATTGAACCTTAATTATCTTAACTCAATTTAATCATTAATTAATTTAATTCTAATTGAACCTTAATTATCCTAACTCAATTTAATCTTTAATTAATTTAATTCTAATTAAACCTTAATTATCTTAACTCAATATAATCTTTAATTAAGTAAATCCTAATTAAACCTTAATTATTTTAATTCAATTTAATCTTTAATTAATTAATCCTTAATTATTTTAACTCTAATTAATCCTTAATTATTTAAATTAATTCTTAATCATGTTAACTCATTTTAATTCTTAATTAATTTAACTCAATTTACTCCTTAGCAATTTAATTCTAATTAATTCTTAATTCAAATTAAATCTTAATAACTTAAATTTAAATTAAATCTTAACAACTTAAATTAATGATTAAACCTTAATTAATTCTTAAATAACCTCAATGTTTAATGATTTCAACTTTAATTAATTAATTCTAAATAATTACACCTAATTAATTCTACAAATTAAATCTTTACTCAATCCTTAATCCACGAACTAAAATTTAAATTAAGTACCTTTAAGTATGAAACCAAATAAAATTCTACCCAACCGAAACCTCCAATTAAATAATATTAAATATGTCAAATTGGGTTGACATATTCGCGGGTTCACACGACATGTATCAAATTGGGAATTTGATTCATTATTAGAAACTTAAGTAAAATGTTTTGACTTGTTTGACTCATGCATAACTGCCATGTACATGCATTTGCTTATATATGACATGTCATTCATGTTTAATTTTTTGCTTGATTTAGAACGGTTAGATAGGAAAAAGACTGACTGACACTTGCCTAACCTAGTACCAGGGTGGGGCATGATGATAGTACGTTAGGGAAGCTTGGCTTAGCAAAGTAGAATTAGCCGAAGCTACCTCACCACATCCTAGACTAATTAGACCAGAGTTTTCCAAAAAGTAAAATAAAGGTATTATTTTCTTTAAAAGGCTTTTCTAAGAAAAGGGTTGATGATCCAATAAGGCTACGACCAAAGAAGGCCTCTGTGCCTCGCCATGACCTGGAAGCCGATTACTGAAATATACTTTTAGATTACCAATTGATTAAACTCGAATCTAACCCAAGGTCAACCAGTCTATAAATAAATTGAGAAAAATTATTCAAGCATCTCATAGTACACCCATAAGACAACCATGCTTGTTTGTATTGAGACATTTAGAATGGGTGAGATGTTAAGGACTAATTAATTAATAGATATTTTTCAAAAATATTTTCAAAATCCTAAGAATATTTTCCTAAAAATTTATTTTCAAAATAATATTTCAACATAATAATATTTTTATGAATTTCATGCTTGCCTGATTGCTTAAATATATAATACATGTTCAAAACTATGACTTTTCGAAAAATTGTTTGACCTGCACTCTTAGAAACAAACCTATTAGGTCAACATTAAAGTCCCTTAAGACACTTAGATAGAGTCAGACGGTGTTGGGTATAGGGGGAGTTTTTTTTTAAAAAGGATATTTTTCTTTCAGATCTTTTGCTTTAAAAAATATTATAATTTCAAAATGTGTTTTCGAAAATTGTCTCAAAAACTCATTTTGTCCTTCAAAATATTTTTTTTAAAATTATGTCTTTTATCATACTATTTCAAAAATGCATTTCAAGAATTGTGCTTATTGCTCTTTTGATTTTGATAAACCCTAAAGACTCAGAAGAAGATCACTTGTAGTCAACAAGTTTCCTAGGACTGTGTCAAGTTTAGGGGGAGGTCAAATTAAAAGAATTATTTTCTGACAATTGTTTTTCAAAATCATTACATAATTCTTTTGGTTTGAATCAAACCCTAAGACTTAGAGGAAGATCACTTGTAGTCAACAAGCTTCCTAAGACTGTGTCAAGTTTAGGGGGAGGTCAAGTTAAAAGAACTATGAAATATTTTGTGTTTATACAGTATATTTTCAAAATCATTTTGAAAACATAAGTATTTTCTTTTCAAAACACTATCTTTTCAAAAATCATATGTTTTTGGTCTTAAAAAATTACTTTATGAAGATATTATACTATCATTTAAAAAAAAGCTTATCTTTTTAACTTATGGAATTACTTTTGAAAATAATTTTACTTGAGTTTGGAGAATTTTCAGGACACATAGGGAAATTTCCTTGCAGTTAACAAGGGATCCTAGGATTGTGTCAGAATAGAAAAGAATCCAAGTCAAGAACTTATTTTCAAAATCTTTTTTGACTTTTGAATCGATTTGAAATAATGTTTACTTAAGTTTGGAGAATTTCCAGGATATTTAAGGAAATCTCCTTATAGTTAACAAGGTTTCCTAGGATTGTGTCAGACTGGAAAAGAAACCAAGTCAAGTAAAATATTTTGTGTTCACAACAAAATTTTATTAAAAAAAGGATTTTTTTTTTGCAAAAACATTTTAAATGAAAAATATTTTTTAAAGTACTAATATTTGTTAAGTACATAATAATTTTTCAAAGTACAAATTTTTTTCTCACAATATCTCTCAAATGTACTAAGTGCAAAATATTCTTTCAAAGTACGAATACTTTTTAAATGCACAATATTTTTCTAAGTGAAATCTTTTCTAAGTGCAACTGTTTTCTATGTTCAAAAACTATATTTTTCCACGTTCAAAATATTTTTCAGGTGCAATTGAAAAATATTTTTCCACGTTTAAACTATATTTTTACGTTCTTTCAAACAAAGGGGAAGAGTTTTGAAATGTTTTTAAAAAATTATATACTTTCAAAGAATTATCCCAAGTACTTTCAAAAGGAGAAGAAAATTTTTAAGAAATTTTCGTTGTTGGTGCAAGTTTTTTTTGTCATTTTTTTGATGTATGACAAAGGGGGAGAGAGAGACTTAAGTTAGAAATAATTTTTTAGTTTTCTCCCAAGGATCAAAACTTAGATCAAATTTTTTCTATTTTATCCCAAGGATCAAAACATAACCCTTAAATCCAATCTAACTTAAGATATTGTCAAACATCAAAAAGGGAGAGATTATTGGTGCAAGATGCATCAGTTGTTGGGTATGGCTTGGCGGGTTTCCTTAGCGAATACTTGGTCATCTTTGAGAGACCTCTCCATGTCTATGGATTAAAAATTAATCCGAATGGAGACCCGTCTCCCAATGACCATCTCATGTCGTCTCGAATGATCCAAATTACAACTTGGCCAATCACAAAGATTGAGCCTTGTAATTTGCTTGACCGTTCGACCGCGAAAAAGGTGACGAGTGGATCACTGGCTTTTGTGTTTATGGTCGGAGTCCAATTAGTTAATTATTAACCATGACAAACAATCAAAATAATTAAATAATTAACATGAAATGACGAGGCAATTAAAACATGGCACAATAATAAACAAGGAGCTTGGGAAGAGGTTATACCTTCCCAATCACCTCGCGGCCTTCTACCTTATGTCCCTCCCTTCCTAGACGTCGTGTGGGCGACGATCTACTGGAAACCGAGATCACCAAGGCCTCCAAAAACCTCTTCTCCTTGCCCTAGCCGAAACCCTATTCAAAGGGCTGCACCACCGGGCTCTTCTCCTTCCACGCATGTGCCGCCGGGCAACCAAGGGTTCCCGAGATCGCCTGCCACCAGCTCTCTATCCAACAGAGGCTAAGGAAGGTGAAGAAGAATGAGAGGAAGGAAGAAGAAGGCTCTTCTTCTTCCCCAAACCCGTCGCCCACTCTCTACTATCCTCCCTCACCGCCGGCGCCCTTGTGCCACTTCTCCAAGCCGTCGTCCCTTCTCCAACCTCTTCTCGGTGAGCTCTGGCCACTAGCTGATAAGGGAGATAGTCTACCCATTCCTAGAAGCCCACGTCGAGAGAGAAGAAGCAGAGAACAAGAAGAGAAGAAGCCTTCTCCTCTTTGTATGTGCCGGTGCCCTAGGAGAGAGAATGAGAGGGAGAGGAAAGAGAGAGGCCAAGGGTTTTCCAATTGGATTGATTAGCCTTGTTTTCTTGATCCCATGGGGTATATATAGGGCTAAGGTATGGACCAAGAGGAGGAGTTGGATCTTGGCCCACCAATGGATCTAAACCCGATCCATTAATTATGATCCATTCCACTAAAGGATCTTAATTGAACTTCCTCACAAACCACCATATTTTCATATGGGCTCCACATATTACGAGTCGTTCATCCCCCCATATTTAAGATATCAAATGTCCGTTAATTAATTTAAATTACTGACAATTTAAATTAATTAACTTCTGGATCCTTGATTAGTACCACTCAACTTATCATCATGCCGAATCAAATCCACCTGCAGGGTTTAGCATGATGAACCTTTTGAGCTCATCAAGGGGGCATCATCATCTCGACTCACCAGGACATGGATTCCATCAATAATCAATGACACATCATATTATTAATATTATCTCTCAACTTTCCCGGCCTATCGATCTAACAAAATAGATCTCGCCCATTGGTAAATCAAAGAAATAATAATTAATAATATATGCCCGTTATTATATCGGGATTAAGGGATTGTACTCCATAATAAAATCTAAGGCCATATCCAATTATAAAGCCAGTACAAATTGGATATCCTCTGGTTTTGGTCCTGCTCAGTGTACTCAAAGAATGCTAGTGTAATTCTATGGTCAAGACCAACCACACCTAATTACACTACAACCATCCCGATGGTTTGTCCAATTCTATCTCGGTTGTGAGTCTCTACTTATACTAGGCAAGGAACTAATAACATGATCTTCTGTGTGACACCACACACCATCTTATGTACAATGCAAAGTAATGTACTTTTATGCATGTACTAATATAAACAAGCACCTAGTGTAGTTGTGATTTTCTTTTCAAAATGAAGATGTTCATATATAGAAAAGAAGCATGCCTTTCAGTATACTCATCTTACATCAGTAATGCCCTCCTCTAGTGTTTCAATATTTTAACAATATGCTTATGTTAGTGATACATTGAACAAGGTAAGGGTGAGTCAAGAAATTAGTACCAAAGTGAAGAAAAGTCCTAGTTAACCTAGGCAATAAGTCCTGGTTCGATGAATTGGGCACTAAGTCCTGATCATGGATTGGGCACTAAGTCCTGGCCGCAGGCAGGGTGCCTAAGACCTGACCGAGAGTTGGGCACGAAGTCCTGATTCGAGGAATTAGGCAATAAGTCCTGGCTGAGGGCTGGGCACCTATGTCCTGACATAGGGTTAAGCAATAAGTCCTGGTCGCGGACTGGGCACGAAGTCCTGATTCGAGGAATTTGGCAATAAGTCTTGCCCGAGGGTTGGGCACCGAAGTCCTGGTGAGTGAAGCTGGGCACTAAGTCCTGGTGAGTGAAGCTGAGCACTAAGTCCTGGTGAGTGAAGCTAGGCAAAAGTCTAATCGGAGGAGCCGATTGGCAAAACTGCTCCTGAGAGGAGTAGGCGAAAGGTGCGTTCCCCGGGAAGGAAACATAGGCATCGGTTTGACCTAGGGTTTCGTGAGAAATCCAAATTCAGAACCAATCATTAAGGCTAAGAGTATATATTTGTTTGTCTTGTGTTTGTGTATCTTGCAGGTACCTAGAGTTGGAGGCAAAACAGGCAAGCAAACACAAGAAGGCTGGAAAACAACATCCAGGGCACCCGTGATAATACAGGCGCCCCCATGCTTACAGGCGCCCTAAAGATCAGGCGCCTATGTTAATACAGGTGCCCGTGTTAATACAGGCACCCTAGACATCCTAACTTATCAGCATCGCGAAGTTCGCAATTTCGGATGGAATTTTGACCATATAGAGGCGCCCCAAAGGCTCTAGGGCGCCCAACAAGAAGTTATAAAAAGGGCTTCGACCCCTCAACTCACAATATCAATGAAAACTTCATTCTAAGCATTCCGAGTGATGACAAGGCGCTAGAGACGAAGCTCTGTGACCAAGGAGGCTCCAGGAGGAAGTGCGTGACACTTCGGAGTTCGACTTTTTGTTTGGTTTGCGTTTACTTTATGCATTGAGGTTTCTCTACCTTTTGATTGTAAACGTGCACTGTAAGTTGGGTTTCTCCGCCTCCAGAAAGTCAGGAAAGGAGACCATTAGTGGACGGGCACTTCCCATGCATAGGCCTTGGACGTACTGACCCTGGGGGGTTGGGAACCAAGTAAAACCTGCGTGCACTCTAAGTTGTTTGATTTTCTCTTTCTATTTTTCTGCTGCTACTAACTCTCTGTCTAGAACAAACAAATGAACCTCAACGTTTACGACAAGTTCCCGACAAAATTTTAACAAGTCGATATTCACCCCCCCCCTCTATCGACGGCACCGGTCCCCACAATAATAAGTTTTTGAGAAATATTTTTTGAAAACAAATTTTGAAATGATGATAATTTTTAAAGCACAAACCATTATGAAAGATATGACTTTTCGAAAAGAGTAATTTTGCAAAATAATTTTTTAAAAGAAAAAAAAACTCCCCCTTAACCTGACACCTTCTGGCTACCCTTGTTAACTACAAGGGCCTCTACCTAAGTGTCTAAAGGGACTTTAGTATTAACCTAAAAGGTTTGTGTCTAAGTGTAGGTCAAATAATTTTTGAAAAGATATAAATTTTTGAAATATGTAGTTATATGTAAACACCCAATCAAGCATGAAATTCATTAAAACATTATTATGTTTAAACATTATTTTAAAAATAGATTTTTAAGAAAATATCCTAAAGATTTTGAAAATATTTTGAAAAATATTTGTCAGTTAATTAGTACTTATCATCTCACACATTCTAAATGTTGTAGTACAAACAAGCATGGTTGTATTACGGGTGTTTGTGAGATGCTTGAATAATTTTTCTCAATTTAATTTATCGATTGCTTGACCTTGAGTTAGATTCAAGTGATGGGAAAATTCCCTTGCATGGCTTGGCGGTTTCCTAAGCAACCACGGGATCGAACATGAGAGACCTTTCTATGTCCACGGATTAAAATTTAATCCTAATAGAGACTCGTCTCCCAAACGACCGTCTCGTCGTCGTGTCAATTGATTCAAGTCACAACTTAGCCAAAACCAAAGTTAAGGCCTTGTAACTTTCCAAGTCAAAAGACCGGGGAAAAGACGACGAATCGATCATCGGTTTTTGTGTTTATAATCGCGGTCCATGACACAATTAATTATCATATTAATTAACAAATAATTAACCCATGACAATTAATTAAAGCACATGCAATGATAAGAATAATCAAAGCAATAATATAACAAAAACAAAGACGGAGCTAGGGAGAGGTATATCTCGCCTTTTACCTCGCATTCTTCTACCATATGACCCTCCCCTCCTAGACGTCGTGTGGGCGACGAGCTACCAAGACGTGGAGTCACCAAGGCTCTAATAATACCTTCTCCACCCTAGCTTGGCCGAAACCCTAGGGATAGGTAATCATCTTCCTTCTTCTTCCAAAACATCAAACCCTAAGCACTAGGGTTGATGTCGCCGACGCCAATGGTGAAGAAGATCTTCTCCTTGCTTGCTCCGGCCACCACTGATGTAGGGAAGATGAAGAAGATGAAGAAGAAGAAGAAAACACCTCTTCTTCCCAGAATTGCACCCAAATACCCTACACCTTTCCTCTTTGCTTGCGCCGGCGCCGCCGACCTTCAAGGTTGGCCACCGCCCAAAAGCTGCCCCTCATGGATGATCCCGGCGCCGAAAACCACCATGTGTGGAGAGGTAAAGAAGGCATGCTATGGAGGAAGAAGAGAAGTAAACAACTTCTCCTTATCTTCCTTCCAACCCGCCACCTTCAATCCTCAATGCCGCAGGAGCCTTCTTCCTTCTCCCTTCACCACAAGCACACTTACAAGGTGATGGTTTCACCTCCCGTGAGTTATTTGCATGCCACCGGATGGAGGAAGAGAGGAAGAAATATCCCACCTCCTAGCTTGGTTCTCACCGGCTTGTGAAGAAGGAGATGTTAGTGATATGAGAGAAGTGTCTTAAGGCAATCGCGTTATGATTGTAATTATTTATTTTAATAAATGAATATTCATTATTTGAGTATACATGTTTGTGTATTTGATTGAGATCTTAAACTCATTTACTGAATGCCCGCAATACAATTCACAGCATGAGAGAATTTGTGATGAATTCACAACTAGTGATTATCTCTACATGTGCAATTCTGAAGTATTGAAATTGTCCCTAGTCGATGAATTGATAAATACGGACACTATCAATTTTGTTGAGACTAGCATGGGTTATTCTCTAATCAGCTGATTCTCACTGGCTGGTGACATTGAGATGTCCGGAGATAAACATGAATGCTAGTTAAGGGAACTTGTTCATTGGAGTGACTGGCTGTAAAACTTCATATGGTAGTCTACATATAGATATGTCAGTGAAGTTCATAC
The DNA here is from genome assembly GCA_024364735.1 of Boesenbergia rotunda. NCBI lineage: Eukaryota > Viridiplantae > Streptophyta > Magnoliopsida > Zingiberales > Zingiberaceae > Boesenbergia > Boesenbergia rotunda. The sequence goes on from JAGFNQ010004827.1 coordinate 17,488, forward strand.
TGCAGCTTAAGTGCGATGTTCCTTTGACTTGCGGTGTTCAAGTCATCTTGGTCATGGAGACTTATACTTTGACATCTTAAGCAAGCATCTCCAAGGAGATGTGGACCCAGGATGATTGGGTATAAGCCGAAGTGCCCGAAGATGTTTGAACAGCCTACAAAGGATTCACCACTCCTTGCGAGGAGATGTATACCCGAGGCCTATCGTCAGATTGTTACTCGAAGCCTCTGGCCAGAGCATGACATGTTCAGCGTATGAATCTCTTAAATACATGAAAGTAATTAGAATCCGTAGGACGAGAAAACGTTACTTGGGCTAGGTGTGACGTAGTCAGCCTAGTGGGGACTGACACACATAGACCATGTCCTGAACCAAGTGGGTATAAGATGGTGAAGGGAATGGGGCACGATTCATTATAGCTGCTGAAGGGATTCAGAATTGTTTCTGAGGTCAACCATGTAAGATCGTTTGTGTCCGCTAGAGGGGGGGTGAATAGCGTTTCGCCCAATTCTTTTTCCTACACGGTTAGTTTGCACAGCGGAAATAATAGTAAAACAATAATAAATTCACTAACCAATGCTAACACGGCGATTTTAGTTGGTATCCACCCCGGTCGAGTGACTAATCCAACAATCCGTCGGTGGATCAAACCCCAGATAACCTTCGGCTAGAACTCGTCGCTCCTTGTAGGTGGAGAAACCTCGCCACAACACCAAGGACACTTCCTGAGTATACAAGACTACTAACTTGCCATATCCAAGCAAGTTTCGTCATGAAACTCAGCCACCACGAAGTCCTCTTTAAATAGGACTCGGGATCTGTCGCTCCTTGTGGGTGGAGAAACCTCGCCACAGCACCTTGGACGCTCTCTGATCACAATAGACTACTAACTCACTTTACCCAAGCGAGTTTCGTCAAGAAACTCAGCCACCACGAAGTCCTCTTTAAATAGGACTCGGGACTGATTTCTCGCTACCAGTCGACTGCCCCCATGGCAGTCGACTGGTGCCAGCCAAATTCGACTGTTGACAGCCCCAACGTTCGAATTCTGCCAGCCGCTACCAGTCGACTGTCAAAATGGCAGTCGACTGGCCTAGGGTCCAGAACCTATTGTGAGTTTCTGTTTGCGCTGGCAGTCGACTGTTATAACACCAGTCGACTGCCCAACCTCTACAAACACTCATCCTTATTCTCTTTACCCTCGTCGACATGTGCCTTCAAGCATTCTCCCTTGGCTTGCTCCTTGAAGTCCTCTTCCACCGGCTATCGTCCCTCGGATGCGCACGCAAGTCCTCGACCTGCCTCCATGTCACCCTTCACGTGTGCCCTTTGAAGTTCACTTCTCAGCTTGCCCTTGGAATCATCTTCCCTCGGCTCTTGTCCCTTGCCTTAGCTGACTCTTCACTAGCAGTCTTGACTATTGCCTTTGTGCCCCCTTCATCTTCGACCCTTGTCCCTCGGATGCACACAAGCATCCAACTTGTCTCCATGTCATCCTTCACGTATGCCTCAAAGTTCGTGCCCCTCGTCTCATCATCCCTGCTATATCAAGTCCCTCGGGTGCACACAAGCCTCCAGCTTGTCTCCATGCAACCCTTCACCGTACCGAAGCCGTCCAGCAAAGTCAATATGTGTAAACCTGTACAACCTGCACACTCACATACCCATATTAGTACACAAGGGAAAACCTAACTTAAATCCTTTGCCCAAACATCAAAACACAAGGTCACTACGGTCCTTAGATTACCTCAACAATCTCCCCCTTTTTGATGTTTGGCAATACGTTTAAGTTAGGGAAACAAATAGTAATAAAGAATAGCAAAAACAATGCTAAATAAATGCATATGCAATGCATACATGGATCATATCCCAAGGCATCTCACACCTAACCCTCCAAGTTAGGAATTTTCACCAAACCGGGCTTTTTAAGGCTTCTCCCAAGCTCCCCCTGCATTGGACTTACAAAGGTTTTTTAAGAACCTCTCCAAGGTTCCCCTTACGCCAAGAATGGAGCAACCATGCTCCCCTTTAATCTTAGCTCCCCCTAAACCTAAGGTTTCTTGCAAAGGAGTGTTTGGTTTCCCAACTTAAACCCAACACTTCTCCCCCTTTGCCTAACATCAAAAAGAACCCAACAATATCCCAATTATTGGTTCTTTTAATCCCTAATGACCATAAACAATGTGTACTAGCCCCCCATACAGTTGTTTTTCATCATTTGGACCCCAAACCAGCTGCTGATACAAAAATCAGCCCTGACCAGTCGACTGCCAAAATGTCAGTCGACTGATACTCTGAAAGTCTGAAATTTTAGCATTTCTGACGAAATTCAGAAATGCGCCAAAAATTCCACAAATCTCCAAAAATTCCCAAATTTTGTGGAGAGGTTTGTGGTACCCATATCTACTTGGAAAAAATACATTCCAAAATGTATCTATCACCATTCCCAAGTTTGACACAAAACCCAAAACTAGCCAAGAACTTCAATCAACCCTTGACCTAAAGTCCTAGTTTTGGTTTCCTCTTGATGTCTTTGCCCATGCCGCCCCACAATGCATACTAGCATTGATTTATATGACAATTACACACCAAAAACTAACTTTCATGCAATATGACCTTAATGTCATATTTTCATGCATGAAACTCAAAAGCACCGTGCCAGAGCCCAAGAATTGAGACTCAAGTCCGTCTCCAATTCTTTTGGCACACTCCATGGTTCATCTAGACCTCTAGGAGCACCCCCTCCCAAGGTCCACTCACCATATATCCCAAAGGCTCCTAGAGCTCCCCCTTGAGCTCTTAGCCCTAGTCACCTCCCTAGGTGACTCAACCATCACTAGGCCACATCGGTGTTCCACTGGTGACTCTTGGCCTACAAACTTGACACTCTTAACCTTAGACACCTCGTCTTTGGTTAAGTCCTTATTTTTCCCTTTATATGGCATCCCCTTGCCATTTTTGGACTCCCCCTTCTTGCCATAGTCATATGCTACCCTAGCAAATTTCTTTCCCTTGGCATGAGAGTTCTTAGATCGGTATCCCAACCCCGATCTATCATTGGTGTGGTTTAAACCACCCAACACCATATCTAAACCCTTAGATCCAATAGTGAATCTCTCTAGGGTTTTCTCTAACTTATCAAGCATTGCCCTCAAGGATTGATTTTCCCTTTCTAAGCCTTTTACCTTAGTGTCCATATGTCCATTTTGGACATTCCTAGATTTACCCATTTTCTTAGGCACAATCTTCCCCTTGTTGGGATTAGTACCTTGTTTTTTAGGTACAAGGGTCCTAGGTCTCTCATGATGCATGCTCTTGTTAATGTTTCGACCTACCTTGTTATCCCTATTCCTAATATTATATTTGAAACCATGATTATGCACAAGTAAGCAATTTTCATGTATTCTAGCATACATGGATGGGTAATTAACATGATTTTCAAAATGCAAAGAGGAACTTGAAATTGAATTTCTTTTTAGCCTAGGGTTAGAAATTACCTCCCTTACCCTTGTAGTCCCTCCTTGTTGTGATCTTTGCTTCCTCCTTTCTTCTTTCTCCCATCTCCTCAAGTGTCCCATTTTTTTGAGCTCTTTCTTCCTTGGACACTTGGTGTGGTAGTGCCCTAACTCACCACACGTGAAGCATCGGATCCTTCTCTTCTTTTCTTGGGATTCTCCATTCCTACACCCAATATTAGATTTAAAAGAAATTGAATTTGGTTTAGAGTGTATCTCCTTTTTATCTTTCGGGCACTTGTCCTTGTAGTGCCCCTTTTCGTTGCAACCAAAGCATGTGATGTGCTCTTTCGATTTAGCTTTGGTGGAGGTGGAGATTTCTTCTTGCTCTTGTGTATATGAGGGTCTCTCCTCCCCCTCAACCCTTGATGTTGATACTTCTACATCTTCTTCGGATGAGGTGGATGCTCTTTCACTCAACTCCTCCACTTCACTTGACACTTCTTCCTCCTCTAGGTCTTCTTGGACTATTGACTTTACTTCTTCGGGCTCTTTTACTACTTGATCTTGTGTAGGGCTCTCATGAATTTTTTTCAATTTATTCCACAACTCGTATGCATTTTGGTACGCCCCTACACCACTCAACACATTAGTAGTCAAAATATTGATTAAAATACTAGTTACCTTCTCATTGGGCGCCCTAGCTTTTTCTTGTTGCTCCTTAGTCCAATATCTAGGACGAAGTTTCTTCCCATGCTTGTCCTTTGGAACATCGAAGGGCTCTTCAAGCATCATTCTACACTCCCACTCCATTCCGAACCAAGTTTCGATCCTTGCCCTCCAACAGTTGAAATCTTGATGATTGTAGGGCGGTGGAGTGTAGATGTCTTCCCCCAATTTATCTTCCATGTCTTTCTTTCTCTAGCTTGTGCTCCCTCGGCGGTTAGTCCGATTAAGAGCTATCCTTGCTATGATACCAACTGTAGGATCGACTATGTCCGCTAAAGGGGGGTGAATAGCGATTCTTCGGCTTGTTCTTCCTACGTTGTTAGTATGCGTAGCGGAAACACAAACAAAATAAAACTAACAACAATAAACAAACGCTAACAAACCGTATTTACTTGGTATCCACCCCGGACGGGTGACTAATCCAAGAATCCTTCGGTGGATCAACCCCGGATAACCTCCGGCTAGATCTGTCGCTCCTTGTGGGTGGAGAAACCTCGCCACAGCACCTTGGATGCTCTCTGATCACAATAGACTACTAACTCACTTTACCCAAGCGAGTTTTGTCAAGAAACTCAGCCACCACGAAGTCCTCTTTAAATAGGACTCAAGACTGATTTCTCGCTACCAGTCGACTGCCCCCAGGGCAGTCGACTGGTGCCAGCCAAATTTGACCGTTGACAGCCCCAACGTTCGAATTCTGCCAGCTCACCAGCCACTACCAGTCGACTGCCAAAATGGAAGTCGACTGGCCTAGGGTCCAGAACCTACTGAGAGTTTCTGTTTGCGCTGGAAGTCGACTGTTATAACACCAGTCGACTGCCCAACCTCTACAAACACTCTTCCTCACTCTCTTTACCCTCGTCGACATGTGCTTTCAAGCATTCTCCCTTGGCTTGCTCCTTGAAGTCCTCTTCCACCGGCTATCGTCCCTCGGATGTGAACGCAAGTCCTCGACCTGCCTCCATGTCACCCTTCACGTGTGCCCTTTGAAGTCCACTTCTCAGCTTGCCCTTGGAGTGATCTTCCCTCGGCTCTTGTCCATTGCCTTAGCTGACTCTTCACCAACAGCCTTGACTATTGCCTTTGTGCCCCCTTCATCTTTGGCCCTCGTCCCTCGGATGCACACAAGCCTCCAGCTTGTCTCCATGCCATCCTTCACGTACGCCTCAAAGTCCGCGCTCCTCGGCTCATCATCCCTGCTATATCAGGTCCCTCGGGTGCACACAAGCCTCCAGCTTGTCTCCATGCAACCCTTCACCATACCAANTTAAACCCTTTGCCCAAACATCAAACCATCAGTCTATTCATCCGGACCATCTTGGGTCGATTGCTCCAACAATCTCCCCTTTTTGATGTTTGGCAATCCGTTTAAGTTAGGAAAGCAAGATAGTAGTAAATAGAAAAAACCATGCTAAATGAATGCATATGCAATGCATAACTGTATCCTATCCCAAGTCATCCCACACCTAACCCTCCACGTTAGGAATTTTACACCTAGCCCTCCAAGCTTGGATTTTCACCACCTAACCCTCCAAGTTAGGATTTTCCCACACCTAGCCCTCTAAGCTAGGATTTTTACCACCTAACCCTCCAAGTTAGGATTTTCTACCAAACCGGGTTTTTTAAAGCTTCTCCCAAGCTCCCCCTTACGCTGGACTTACAAAGGCTTTTTAAGAACCTCTCCAAGGTTCCCCTTACGCCAAGAAGGGAGCAGCCATGCTCCCCCTCAAACTTTGCTCCCCCTAAACCTAGGGTTTCTTCCAGCAAAGGTATTGGTTTCCCACTTAAACATAATATTTCTCCCTCTTTGTCATACATCAAAAAGAAATCAATAATTACCCAATTATTGGTTCTTTAAATTCCCAATGACCCTAAACACAGTGTACTAGACCCCCATACACTTGTTCCTTGTCATTTGGACCCCAAACCAGCTGCTGATATCCAAATCAGCCTCTGGCAGTCGACTGCACAAATGGGCAGTCGACTGATACTCTGATTTCAGTCTTTTCTGGCCATTTTCAGAAATCCGCCAGAAATTTCATAAATCTCCAAAAATTTCTAAATTTCGTGGAGAACTTTGTGGTACCCATACCTACTTGGGAAAAATACATCTACCCATGTATCTATCACCATTCTCAAGTTTGACACAAAACCTAAAAATTTCAAAATGAAAATCAAGGCAACTGGGAGGTAACCTCCCCCTTTACCCATGCCTTCTCCCAATTTTCATTTTTCCCAGGTCAAGTTCTACCCAACTTAACCTCCTAGACACCACGTTGAGTCATACACAACCCAACACCCGAGTTCTTCCTCCTTTGACACTCTTATAGCATTACCCGAGGCAATCTTTCCCTAAGTGCCAACAAGAACTCAACAACAGTCTAAAAACTCTAATGTTTGCAAGCACACTTGCTTGGATATACCCTATCCTAGAAAAATATGATATCATGGAAATATCAAGTATGCTTGACTTTTGATACACATCTATGTTTCTTCAGGATTTTGCATTAAGTATCAACTTTCAAATTCGTTTCTAATTCCATGTGTTTGTCAAATCTACCCATCATAATTCGACACATGGAATTGTCCTCAATGTTCCCTGTTTAACCTCTAAATCATAGATACCTAGGGAACCTTATCAATCCTTCTTGATTTCCATAAAATCCAATAAATTCTTATCAAATCATGGGATAACACTTTATTCAAGGACTATGAAGTCATAACCAAGAGTTTTAACCCTACATCATATCCCATAACAATCTTGTAACTTCTCATTGTCGAAACTCCCCCTTTTTATGCCTATTCTCATGTACCAGTCGACTGCCCATATGGCAGTCGACTGCCAAAATGTACAGAGAGTTTTTGAGCTGAGACCAGTCGACTGCCCCTGGGGCAGTCGACTGGTACCTGATTTTCAAGTTTTTCAGTCCAATTTCAGAAATGCCTAGATAATTCTACAAATCTCCAAAAAAATATGAAATTTTGTGGGGAGATTTGTAGGGCCAATGTCTACTTGGGAAAAATACGTTTCCAAACAAATGTACTCCGGATCCCAATATTGGCACGAAACTCAACTCTCTCTAAAACATGTCATTCAAACTTATCCAAAAAGTTCTAATTTCGCCTTCTTCTTAATGTATCCTCTTATCCTTGACCATGAGTTATTTCTATCATTGAATTACATGGTATTCGCACATTTAACCTCAATTTTCTCGAATATAAACTTATTTTCACCATTCTCTCCCTAAAACTCTATTTAATGTGCCAAAACCTAGGATTATGACTTAGCCAAGTCTTCCAACCCTTTTTGGCACATTTCATCTAATTCCTTGGGAGAAAAACTGTTGAGATCCATTTACCATAGATCCCAAAGGCTCCTAGAGCTCCCCCTTGAGCTCTTAGCCTTAGCCACCTCCATAGGTGACTCCATCCATACTAGGCCACACCGGTGTGCCACCGGTGACTCTTGGCCTACAAAATTGACCTTTTTAACCTTGGACACCTTGTCCTTGGTTAGGTCACTCTTTTTATCCTTGGATGGCATCCCCTTGCCATCCTTAAACTTTCTCTCCTTACTAAGATTGTATGCTTTCCCAGCATACTTCTTTCCATTGCCCTTGGAGGTCTTGGATTGATAGCCCAAACCTGACCTATCATAGTTGGGTTTGATGCTACCCAACACCATGTCTAGACCCTTAGATCCAATCTTGAATCTTTCTAAGGTTTTCTCTAAAGTATCAAGTCTTGCCCTTAAGGCTTGATTTTCCCTTTTTAGCCCTCTAACCTTGGATTCCATATGTCCACTTTGGACATTCCTAGACCTATCCATTTTCTTAGGCATTTGTCTCCCCTTCTTGGGGTCAATGCCTTGATCCTTAGGTGCCCAAGTCTTAGGTCTATCATGATGCATCTTTTCTTAGGGTTATGATCTACCTTGTTACCCTTAGTCCTATCATTGTACTTAGATCCATGATTATGCACAAATAAACAATTCTCATGAGTTCTAGCATGCATGGGTGGGTAATTAACATGATTCTTGAAATGTAAAGAAGAACTTGAAATCGAATTTCTTTTTAAACTAGGGTTAGAGGGTACCTCCCTTACCCTTGTAGTTCTTCCTTGTTGTGAGCTTCTTCTCTTTCTTCTTTTTCCCATTTTCTTAGATTTTTCATCTTCTTTAGCTCACCTTTTCTTGGGCATTTAGTGTGATAATGCCCTAGTTCTCCACATGTGAAGCATCGAATCTTCTTCCTTTTAGCTTGAGCTTCACCAATTCTACAACACACATTAGCTTTAAAGGAATTTATAGTGGGTTTAGGGTGTACCTCCTTTTTCTTACCTAGTGGGCACTTATCCTTGTAGTGCCCCTTTTCATTGCACCCAAAGCATACAATGTGGTCTTTAGTCCTTGCTTTGGTGGAGGTTGAGGCTTGGTTGACTTCCTCTTCACCCTTGGATGAAGTGGAGACTTCCTCTTAATCATGTGTAGGTGAGGGTCTTTCCTCCCCCTCAATCCTTGAGGTGGTGACCTCCTCCTCTTCCCTAGATGAGGTGGATGACCTCTCACTTTCTTCTTCACTTGAGGATGTGGACACTTCTTCCTCCTCTTGAGCTATTGAGCTCACTTCCTCGGGTTCATCTACTCCTTTAGTTTGTGTAGGGTTCTTGTGATATTCCACCAACTTGGTCCATAATTCGTGTGCATTTTTATAATTCCCTACAATACTCAAAACATTGTTAGGCAAAACATCAATTAATACATCTATTACCTTCTTGTTTGCCCTAGAGTAGTCTTGTTGCTCTTGAGTCCAATATCTAGGACGAAGCTTCTTTCCATGCTTGTCCTTTGGAACTTCGAAGGGCTCTTCTAGCATGACCATGCACTCCCACTCCATGCTAAGCCAACTCTTCATCCTCGCCCGTCAATAGTCGAAATCCTCATTGTTGTAGGGCGGTGGGGTGTAGATGTTGTCCCCCAACTTATCTTCCATTGTTTCCTCTCCTCTAGCGTGTGCTCCCTCGGTGGTTAGTCCGATCAAGAGTGGTCCTTTGCTCTGATACCAATTGTAAGATCGTTTGTGTCCGCTAGAGGGGGGGGTGAATAGCGTTTCGCCCAATTCTTGTTCCTACACGGTTAGTTTGCACAGCGGAAATAATAGTAAAACAATAATAAATTCACTAACCAATGCTAACACGGCGATTTTAGTTGGTATCCACCCCGTTCGGGTGACTAATCCAACAATCCGTCGGTGGATCAAACCCCGAATAACCTCCGGCTAGAACTCGTCGCTCCTTGTGGGTGGAGAAATCTCGCCACAACACCAAGGACACTTCCTGAGTATACAAGACTACTAACTTGCCCTATCCAAGCAAGTTTCGTCATGAAACTCAGCCACCACGAAGTCCTCTTTAAATAGGACTCGGGGCTGATTTCTCGCTACTAGTCGACTGCGCCTAGGGCAGTCGACTGGTGCCAGCCAAATTCGACAGTTGACACCCCCAACGTTTGAATTTGCCAGCTCACCAGCCATCTACCAGTTGACTGCCCCCAGGACAGTCGACTGGTCCCTAGCTGAACCCCTTCCCGAGTACATTCACACAGCACTCGATCCTCACGACTCGACTGACTCCTCCTCTGCAGCTTCGACTGTTGCCTTCGCGCCCTCTTCATCTTCGGCCCTCGTCCCTCGGATGTGCACGCAAATCTCCAGTTTGCCTCCATGCCACCCTTCACGTATGCCTCGAAGTCTGCGCCCATCAGCTCATCGTCCCTGCTCTCCAAGGTCCCTCGGATGCGCACGCAAGCCTCCAGCTTGCCTCCATGACAGCCTTCACCGTACCGAGGTCGTCCAGTCAGGTCCATATGCGTAACCTGTACAACCTGCACACTCAATATACGCATATCAAATACAAGGGTAAACATAACTTAAACCCTTTGCCCAAACATCAAAACCCATGGTCACTCCAGACCATCTTAGGGCCGATTGCTCCAACAAACCATTGATCTTTCGATTAATTAGGGATCATGATGTACTACTAGGTGTCACTCATGATCGTTCTATAATTGATTAATTATAGACGGCAAACATAAATTGAAAGCCTATTTAGTCACACGCACTATGAGTAATCCGAGGGATTTAAAACGAGTTGAAAATTGGATTTTCCAATCAAGAGAGATTAAGTTTGGTTGAGCCAAATGATAAGTCAAATCTGAATTTTTCAGAGACGCATCGGAAGCGTAAAATGGCTAAGTCTTTTAAAGACTTAATAGATGAATTAAATAAGTTTAATTCATTGGGGCTTGGCTTGGATGGGCCGGCCAAAGAGGGCCTCCATCCTCTTTGCTTGGCCGGCCACAACAAAGGGAGAGAATCAAGTTTTGGTTCAATTTATAAAATAAACCAAATGTGGTTTGTTTTATAAAATTATGGATGATATAAATTTTTATATAATAAACCAAGATTTGGTTTATTTTTCATGGAAATTAAAATGAACCATGGATTGGTTTATTTCATAAAATCAATCATGGATTGATTTACCATGATAAGGAAATTTATTCCATAGGAGAGAAGAGACTTGATTGATTTTTTATCATGAATTAAAATATGATTTTAACCATGATATAAAATCAAACTTGGCATGATGGAATACGTTATTCCATATTTGAGAGGCTTGATGGTTGAGATGCCACTATATAAAGGACCCAAGGCAAAGCTTGGGTAATAATCATAGAGATGAAGGCATAGGCTCTCTCCCTCTCCTTCTCTTCTCCTCTTCTTGCCGTGTGCCAACCAGCCCCAAGAAGGAGCACCAGCCGACCATCCTTTTGTGGTTAGTCTTCTGACTTCTCTCTTGGTTTTTTGTGTCGCGTTCTCGGAGAATCTAGTAGTTCTCGAGAACACGAAACTCGTGGCTTTGCGAAGTCATCCCAAAGATACTCGGTGTGGATGCGAATAGAGGCGGAGCTTCCAAGGGACGCTTACGGTTGGATCTCGTCCCTTCCTTCGAGTTACGCGAGGTAATACGTAAATTAGTTTATGTTTCTGCAAAATTTTAAATATATGATCATGTCTACACAAGATAAAATTGCATGCTTAGATGTGTGGTTAAATGATTTAGAGAAATTATTTATGCTAAACCTTCCGCTGAACGTAATTAATTTTAAAATTACGAACCCGCATCCATGTCAACATGCACCCGGTCCCAACAGGAGAACCAACCCCCCTTGTTGCCGCAACCCTAGGAGAGAGAAAGAGGGAGAGGAGTTTAGGATTTTTCCTTGGATGATTCCTTGATTTATTAGCCTTGTATCATGACTCCTAGGGGGTATTTATATGGAAATGGTAGGGACCAAGAGGAGGAGTTGGGTCTTGTCCCGCTAATGGATCCAAATCCGATCCATTAATGAGGATCCATTCCACTAAAGGATCCCTACTGAACTATAGGACCGGTGCTGTCGATAGAGGGGGGGTGAATATCGACCGTAAGAACTCTTTCGCAGAAACTCATAAACATTCATTCGTTCTGGACACAGAGTTAGTAGCACAGCGAAAAACAAAAGAACAAACAAACACAGAAATGCACACGGGATTTACTTGGTTCCCGACCCCCCAGGGTCAGTACATCCAAGGCCTAAGCACGGGAACGCCCGTCCACTAATGGTCTCCTTTCCAGACTTTCCAGAGGCGGAGAAACTTGTCTTACAGTGCACAAATTATAATCAAAATATACGAACAATAAGTTGGGAATTGTAAATTCAAACCGAACAAACAAGATTTGAAACTTGGCCGATCTGGACCTCCGAAGTGCCGCGCACTTCCTCCTGGAGCCTCCTAGTCGTAGAGTTCGTCGTTAGTGCTTTGTCGTCACTTGGGAAGCTTGGATTGATTTCAGAAGTTGTGTCCTAAGCCTTGGGGTCGAAGCCCCTTTTATAGGCTTCATTAGGGCGCCTGTGATCACCGGGGTGCCTCAAAGGGCTTGGTCAATGTTTATCTCCATGTTGAACTCGCCGCAGTAGATAACACTCTTGACCAGGGTGCCCTGGACCTCCCAGGCGCCTCAATGAACCCAGTCAAAGCTTATCTCTACTTCGAACTCGCAGCAGCAAATATAGCTTTCAACCAGGGCGCCTGAATGAAGGCCTATTTTGACTCCTTTCATGGAGGTGCCCTGGATGATGGGGGTGCCTACCTCCATCTAGGCGCCTCCTTCAATGGGGGCACCTAGCAGTCAGGGTTCCAGCCGTGTTGTGTGTTGTTTGCCTGCTTTGCCTTCCATTCTAGGTACTTGCAAGATACACAAATACAAAGCAAATACACACACAATCTAAACCTTAAGGACTTGGTTCTGACTTCGGATTTCCCCGAAACCCTAGGTCAAACCGATGCATGTTCCCACCCCCCCGGCGCCTTCAATGTACTCCTCTCAGGAGATGGTTTCCACCCAGTCCATTCGGGTGGACTTTTGCTTAGCCTTCGATACTCTCAGATCTCAAGACGTCCGACCCTCGACCCGTCTCTACTTCTGTCCTTAGTCATCGCTCAGCTAAGTTGCTCAATCCCTCGAACCAAGACTTTGTGCCCAAACCCTAGGTCCAGGACTTCAGTGCCCAACCCTCGGCCAGATCTTCGTGCCCAATTCCTCGAACCAGGTCTTCAGTGCCCAACCCTCAGCCAGGACTTAGTGCTCAATTCCTCAAACCAGGTCTTTGTGCCCAGCTTCACTTACCAGGTCTTAGTACCCAATTCTTAGAACCAGGACTTAGTGCCCAATTCTTTGAACCAGGACTTCGTGCCTAGGATAACTAGGACATTGGTTCACTTTATTACACCTTTCTTGACTAACCCTTCCCTTGTTCAATGTATCACTTACTTAAGTATTGTCAAACATTGAAACATTTAGAGGAGGACATCACTGATGCAACTTGCACTAACAATCTTCCCCTTTTTGATGTTTGACAATATCTTAAGTTAGATTGGCTGAAAGGGCTAAATTACTATCCTTGGGATCAAAAGAAAATAAAAAAATTGATCTATGTTTTGAAAATATATTTTGATCTTCGGGAGAAAAATATTTTCTTGCATAAGCTCACTCTCCCCTTTTTGAAAAAATATTTTGATTTTCATTGATCCTTCTGGAAGACAACAAAAATTTTCTAACTTAAGTGCACCTCTCCCCCTTTGTCATAGATCAAAAATCACCAAAACTACTAGCGCCAACAATGAAAACATTTGGTTCTTTTTGAAAATACTTAGTATAAATTTTTGAGAGCATAACATAACACTAAGTACTTAAGTATTTTGAACTCAGAAAACTTCTCACATAAACAATATTGCTTTAGAAAAACTTTCATTTAGAAAAGATTTTTCAAAAAATTGTACTCATAGAAAGATTTTCACTTTAACAACTAGTGCACTTTGAGAAATACTGTAACAGCTTTGTATTTTGAAAGATATATTGCACTTTTTGAGAAAATACAGTACTTTTGGAAAATGCATAACTACCAAATACTTCGATTTGCTACAAACCTGTACATTTTGTCCATGCAATAAATCTCAAATCCATAAGTTGGACTTTTTTTTCATAATCTTCATATAAACATTTATGATTCAACTATCAACAGACTCAGCAAACAAAAAAGAATAGAATGTAGATCCAGTTAAGCTTAGGAACTCATCTTACCATATGACAACACTGCAGGGAGTAAAAAATAACATTACAAAATTGATAAGAAGTGTTTAGAAAAAATTCACATATTGAAAACTCCAGTTCTTTCCTAGTGAGAAAGTTTGTCAACAACTTTCTCTCTTCTTTAGATCTTCTTCATGTCCACAAAAATTGATTTTCTTTTTATATACATCCATTGCAGTCTTAGGAGGACTCTTGCTATCCGTAACATCTACTATAAAATTTACCTATATGAAAACATAGTAAGCTAAAATCTATACATAATTAGTAATAATATACAATAACATGCAAAAACTAGTAGATTTCAAAATAATGAATCTCATATTTATACTTCATTTACCTGTTTTTTGCCTTCCTCTTATGTTTTGGTGTTGAGCTAGGAGGAGTCACAAACATTGACTCCTTTCTTTTTGGCACACGATCAACTCTAGTCCTCACAATATCCACAATAGAAGATTGAAAGTGACTGATCTTCTCTGCTTTTGAAGTAGCAACGTCACTACCAGAAACGTGCTCTTCTCTTGAACCACTGCCGGAATCAACTCTAGACACAGATTTTTTTTCAACTTCAAATCCATCACCACTGTGCCTCTTATTAGCTGAAGCATTCTCTGAATCAGATCTTAGGAATCTTGTGTTTTCATTATTCAAATCAACATCTTTTATCATCAAATCAACATTATCATAATGTTGGTAGTTGTCATTTCCACATTCAACTTCTGCAACGCAGCAAGTACTTTTTCACCACTAACTTCAACCTCAACAATCTTATTCTCTTCTAAAATAAAATCCTCACTCACTTTTTCGGCCTCCTTATTGCTCTTAACTGCAACAATTGGTTCAAGCAATCTCTGAGTATTAAAAAATCTAGAACATCTCACACAAAGAGGCACCTGAAAAATATAAGTAATATAGTCAAAAAATATCTTATCATAATTATTTAACGTAATAATTTTATTATATCTATATTTAGAGAAGAAGTTACCTGCTTGCCACTTAAGAGTATCTCCTCATCTAGAAATGGAACTATATCTAACTCCTTTTCATAATTATAAATAAAATATCACTTCTACAATCATATCTACAAAACAATATACTAAATACATAGCAACTTATCCTACAAAAATCAATTCTAGAAAATAATCTCTCAACAACATCATATTTGATTGATATCTTACTCCATTCCCAGCAAAACAACCGAGGGAAACGATATAAAGAACGTGCATGTCCAAATGATGGAATTCTTTCATATAGTCATGCCTGAATATATACAGAGATCAATATAATAATATTAAACATATCAAAATTGCACTTGAAAAATTAAAAACTCACCATCAAACCAATAGTACAACCGTCTAAATACATTTTGCAACCACCATTTCCTTTTCCATTACTGGTATGCAAGATATTTTGGTGGCACAAAAATTTATATGGTGCATCTCCTCACGAATAATCAAAGAATCTCGTCAAGTAATCAATGTAGGACATAATAAATCGAGGAGTGGAATAGTTACTAACAGAAAAAACAACATAGTTAAATAGAAGACAAATAAATAGTCTAATAAAATCATCCTCTTTAGATTCCTTCTCAGATCTAGCTAATGACCGCATATTATCATGAATTATGGTCCTATTTATGTTTCCAACTAGGCCTCTAAATAGCTTAAGAATAAATTTGGACTCCATGCTTGCATCTAGATCAACCGGTTGTCCCACATGGGCCAAACCAAGTACAATGCTAAACTCAGTCGAAGTGAATGAAACTACAATGTTGTCACCAAACAAGAAAGAACGAGAAGGCAATAGTTGAAATCACTTTAAAACTAAATCAATTCTGCTACTACTGATAGACATCTCAGGCATCTCGAGCCATGGAGCAAGTGAAGTGCTTTTAATCCACTGTTTTTTCTTATTACTCATAATTGGTAATACTTCACCCAGTACATCTTTGAAATATCTAAGAGAGCAACGCGAAAAAAATTGTTTGTTGTTCTTGCTCTTTTCCTCATCTTCCATTACTCTCTTACCCTTATCTTTCACCATAGATTTTGTCTTAGCCACCTTGGTGCTCCCTATAAGAGCTTTTTTTTCTCATTTCTACATAAAAAGTAAATTAAGTGAAAATAAATTAAGTTATCAGTCATACCATCATGTACAAACCATACAAAATTGGGTATCATACCACATCAATTCAGTATATTATTTAGTTTATTGAAAATAATTACATAATCACCACATAACTCATTCAATCATTCAATTAGAGAAGATAAAATACAAACACATTTAGTAATTAGAAATCAAAACCCCAATTTATTCAAACTACCAATATCGACACCACTAAAAATAGGAACAATTTAGCCAAAGGGGAACTTTAGCTAATTTATTTATAATTCTTACCATAGCATAAAAAATTGAAGCTTATTTTAGCACTTAAATTCAGTTTATTATTCAGTCTATCAATAATCAATGCACAAAAGTTACTTATCTCTTTCAATTCATCAACTGAAGATAAAACACAAACACAATCACAAAGTTGTAATTCTAATACCAAAACTAATTTTATTCGAGATAGCAAAATCGACACCACAACGATTTTTCACACAATTTACTCATTCATACACTAAAGTACAAATCCTAAACTTCTAGCCATCAAAGTGTTTAAATTGGGTACATTACTCAATTTATTGATAATAACTACAAAATACACAGATATCCCTTTCATTACTTGAATTGAAGAAGAGATAATACAAACTCATTCAGAAAAATTATAATTTGAACACCAAAAAACTTAATTTTATTCAACCTAACAAAATTAACAACGCCCATGAACTAAAATTTTGATTTTTCATACAATTTTACAAAAACATACATAAACAATAATCGTAATTGCATTCTACAAACAAGATTAACAAATAGGTAAAAATTTAGGGCACAGAAACATAACCGACCTTCTATTTGAATAACTCTGTTTCTGCCTTTGAAATACAATGCAACCCACTTCTTCACGTTAGTAATCCTCTGGTTATTGCGATTACCATATTTTTACTTCTTCAAACCCGTCATTCGTCGATGATTCTTGGGTTGAAGGTGAAAAGCAGGTCTTCACTTCATCGAAGATGAAAGGCACTTCAAATCGAAGCTTTAAGCTATGCACTTGAAGTTGAAAGTCGGATACAGTCGTCTTTTCGATAGACTTCAACGCTCGCCGGAAGTGATTTTGACGATCGTCGATTTTTACCTTCGACGCAGCTCCAAGCTAGGAAGAAGCTACGAAGGGGAGAGAGTTTGAAAGTAATGGGAGGGCAATTAGGTAAATTCATATAAGAGGGAGTTTAAGCAAAGACACCGGCGTTATCAGGGAGTGGAAAGGGTTTTTGTCTGACATGGAGACTGAACGAGTATTTTTATTTCTGATTAGGGATTTAAGGCAAAGTTCCCCTTGTTTTAGAGTATAAATGAATTATATTTCATATAATATTTTTTATCTTTTTACTCTTATTTTTTAAAAGTGACTTTGTTTACTTATTTTTATTTTTAATAATATTTTAATATATAAAATAATTTTTAACATAGTTTAATTAAGCTTACAAAATTATTATATATATATTATTGACAGGATGCCCTTATGATATATCACATAGTAGTGGAATTTGAGACTACCTTTCGATCTTACGAAAATTTTTTATCGATATTAATATAAATAAAAAAATATTCATAATAAATTTTTGTAAAATACTTTATAATTAGGGATCTAATAGTGAATACTTGACAACCAATCACCACCACAGCCAGATCTCTTTTAAATTAATATGATATTATATGATTTATATTATGTATATAGTTTTTATACATTATATTTAATTGAACGCTACTTTTTTAATTACTTCTTAAAATTGATTTATTAAAATTTTATAAGATAATTTATCTTATAAAACTTAATTAAATAGCTTTATAATTTTATAATTTAAAATATTCATAATTGTTCCGGAAGGAGTCGACGACGATGGCCAATCACCGAGGTTCTGCCCGCGTGCAAGTTGTTGCACCGGGGAGGAACTTGTGGTCCTGTGAAGTTAACACAAGCGTTAGGGGACACACCGGCAGGGGTCCGACGGAGTCCACTTCGACGCTCAAGTTAGTAGTGTTGGATCGAGAAACACGATAAAGGGGGGGGGTGAATATCGTGAAAACTTTTCGGATAAGAAAGAGAAAATGCAGCGGAATTAAAACACACAAAGAACACAAGTATTTTTACTTGGTTCGGAGTCACGGTCGGTTCCTACTCCAAGGCCCATGGTCCTTGACCGTTTACTACGGGCAATTCTATATTCACACAAAGGTTTACAGATTTAATACAAGAATAGTGCAGTAAGTAAATGAATTACACTTTTCGTTACCGACGCCCTGATGTGGATCGTACTTTGGAGCAGAGGGTTGTCGTCGGCGTTGGAATGCCGAGAACGAAGTTTGCCGGAGTAGAGCGCTTGAATGAAAAGCTTGGAGGCATTGGAAAAAGTGTTGTTGAAGCCTTAGGGGTCGAGCCCCTTTTATAGTGCTCCTGGGGCGCCTGGGACGTCGGGGGTGCCTGACACGTGCCTTCGGATCTGAGAACTCTATCCGAAGCTTGGTCAGTGCTTATCCCCTTCGAATCGGCTCTGGAGCTGACTGGGGCGCCCGGGACCTCTCGGGCGCCCAGGTTGACTAGGGCTGCTGGCTTCTTTGCTCATTTTGCTTCGACTCATCTTTGGCTTTGACCTTGGGTGCCCGGGACGTCCCGGGCGCCTAACCTAGTGTTGATTCAAAGAGCTTCTTGCTTTATTACTGTTTGGCTTTGACCATGGGCGCTTGGGACCTCTCGGGCGCCTAGCCCAGCTGCCTGCCCTCTTCCTTTGGGGCGTTGTGAGCTGTAGAAACACACTCCTTCGGTCCCTACATTTAAGGTTAGTACCAACACAAACAAGGCAAGAATATTAGTTAGTTTTTACAGTCGTAGTTGTTTTGGTTTTGACTTCGGGTCTCCCAAATGGAACCCTAGGTTGAACTGACGCCTACTGTTCCCTCGACAGGGAACGCATCCTCACCTACTCCTCTCAAGAGAGTTTACCTTTTGCCAATCGGCTCCTCCGGTTGGACTTTTGCCCAGCAGCCATTCGCCAGGTGCCTAGTAGCCCTTCGCCAGGTCTTCGATGCCTAGCAGCCCTTCGCCAGGTGCCTAGCAACCCTTCGGAAGGTGCCCCGCAGCCCTTCGCCAGGTCTTCGGGTTTCAATGCCTAGCAGCCCTTTGCAAGGTGCCTAGCAGTCCTTCGCCAGGACTTCTTTCTGCACACTCAGTGAACACATTAGACCAAAAATAACATCTTAACTCTTGAACCATTTGCCATTATCAAAACCCAAGTTTGACTTAGGTGCTACCTGCACCATCAATCTACCCCTTTTTGATTTATGGAAACCCGATTCAAAAAGTTAAGTTAAACAAAAATAGGTGAAGTACCTTAAATTTTATTTCCTCCCCCTGGAGAAAATCTCCCCCTATGTTTTTCAAAAGTCCGTGGGTTTTTTGAAAAAATTTCTAAGTCTTAACATGAAGTGTTTTTCAAGTTTTCAACACTTAGAAAATTTTCAAGAAAGTATTTTTAAGTTAAAAAAGCATTTTCAAACTATTTTGAGTCGGAAAATTTTCAGGGGAATTTGAATTTTTCATATAGACAATTTTCGACCAACCAACGATTTGGAATGAGTACTTGGAATAAGTCTTGAAAGCTAGAAAGTGTAAGTACTTAGAAAATTTTTTTGACAGTTTAAGAAAGCAGTTTAAGTACTTAGAAAATTTTTCAAATACTGAATTTATGACTTAGAAAAATTTTAGAAAATTTTCAAGATAAGTGCTTAGAATAATTTTTGAAAGCAAGTAAAATTAATTTTCAAAATGAACTTAAGAGCTTTACTTTTTGAAAAATAGGAGATAAATGTTTTTGAAAAAAGATTTAATTTTTTGGAGAAAAAAATTTAAAAGTTTAGAAAACTTCTCTAGAAAACTTCTCTCCTTTCCAATCTCTCCCCCTTTGACATATATCAAAAAATATAGCAAAAATAATTGCATTGAAATTGAGTAATCAAGGTAAAATCTTGTACTAAACTAATTCTAAATTTAAACTGGACCAAATCAATTTGAATTTTTGCTTTCGGGTCCTATCTAACCGAATTTACTACTTACTAACTGTTATAAACAGTAGCTTTCGCTAGGGTTAGTCAAGTTAAGTGTTCTGATCAAGTTAGATTTTCTAAGCTTGACATTTAACTTGATTACTATTTAGTTGGTATTTAGTGCCCCAATTACTTCAAATGCACTGACTTAAAGCATCTTGAATTAAGGCAAAGACCTAAGCATCTCAACCCATTCTAGGTTATCAATCAAAAGTACCCTAAGGTGCTTGTGAGATGTTGGCTTCTAGATCTATAGGTGCATGCAGTTCTAGGGTTAGGGCCTAGGCTAAGTCCATTTGCGAAAAATTCCTAGTTTTGAAGGGGATAATTTTATTAAAAAACTAAGTCAGAAAAATCATTTTAAATAACAAAATAAGATAAAGAATTGATTTTGCAAATGGTAAAATAGTTTTTGAAAAACATAATTAGAGTAGTCCTATTCTACCAAGCATAACCCTAACTGCATTCTTAGTGAGCAGAACTCAGACTCAGGTAGGGGTTTGGTGAATATGTTAGTAATATGAGAGAAGTGTCCTAAGGCAATCGTCTTATGATTGTAATCATTTACTTTAATAAATGAATATTCACTATTTGAGTGTACATGTTTGTGTATTTGATTGAGATCTTAAACTCATTCACTGAATGTCCGCAATACAATTCACAGCATGAGAGAATTTGTGATGAATTCACAACTAGTGATTATCTCTACATGTGCAATTGTGAAGTATTGAAATTGTCCCTAGTCGATGAATTGATAAATACGAACACTATTAATTCTGTTGAGACTAGCATGAGTTATTCTCTAATCAGCTGATTCTCAGTGGCTGGTGACATTGGGATGTCCGGAGATAAATATGAATGCTAGTTAAGGGAACTAGTTCATTGGAGTGACTGGCTGTAAAACTTCATATGGTAATCTACATATAGATATGTCAATGAAGTTCTTACTGCAGCTTAAGTGCGATGTTCCTTTGACTTGCAGTGTTCAAGTCATCTTGGTCATGAAGACTTATACTTTGACATCTTAAGCAAGCATCTCCAAGGAGGTGTGGACCCAGGATGATTGGGTATAAGACGAAGTGCCCGAAGATGTTTGAACAGCCTACAAAGGATTCACCACTCCTTGCGAGGAGATGTATACCCAAGGCCTATCGTCGGATTATTACTCGAAGCCTCTGGCAAGAGCATCACATGATCAGAGTATGAATATCTCAGATACATGAGAGTAATTAGAATCCGTTGGACTAGAAAGACATTGCTTGGGCTAGGTGTGACGTAGTCAGCCTAGTGGGGACTGACACACATAGACCATGTCCTGAACCAAGTGGGTATAAGATGGTGAAGGGAATGAGGCACGATTCATTAGAGCTGCTGAAGGGTTTCAGAATAATTTCTGATGTCAACCGTTGATCTTTCGATTAATTGGGGATCATGATGTACTACTAGGTGCCACTCATGATCGTTCTATAATTGGTTAATTATAGACGGCCAACATAAATCGAAAGCCTATTTAGTACCACGTACTACGAGTAATCCGAGAGATTTAAAACGAGTTGAAAATTGGATTTTCCAATCAAGAGAGATTAAGTTTGGTTGAGCCAAACGATAAGTCGAATCTGAATTTTTCAGAGACGCATCGGAAGCGTAAAATAGCTAAGTCTTTTGAAGACTTAATAGATGAATTAAATGAGTTTAATTCATTAGGGCGTGGCTTGGATAGGCCGGCCACAACAAAGGGAGGGAACCAAATTGTTTGGTTCAATTTATAAAATAAATCAAGTGTGGTTTGTTTTATAAAATTATGGATGATGTAAATTTTTATATAAACTAAGGTTTGGTTTATTTTTTTCATGGAAATTAAAATGAACCATAGATTGGTTTATTTTATTTTATAAAATCAATCATGGATTGATTTACCATGATAAAGAAATTTACATAAAATTTATTTTTCATGGAAATTAAAATGAACCATGGATTGGTTTATTTTATTTTATAAAATCAATCATCATAATAAAGAAATTTATATAAAGATACTTATATAAAATTTATTTTTCATGGAAATTAAAATGAACCATGGATTGGTTTATTTTATTTTATAAAATCAATCATGGATTGATTTACCATGATAAAAAAATTTATATAAAGAAATTTATATGATAAATTTCTTATGAAAATTTATTCCATAAGAAAAAGAGACTTGGTTGATTTTTATCATGACTTAAAATATGATTTTAACCATGATATAAAATCAAGACTTGGCAGGATGGAATAAGTCATAGAAAATTTATATGATAAATTTCTTATAAATATTTATTCCATAAGAAAAAGGAGACTTGGCGGTTGAGAGGCCACTATATAAATGACCCAAGGCAAGGCTTGGAAATTTATTCGAAATAATCCAAGTATTCTTACCTAGGCTCTCTAGCCCTCTCCTCCCTTCTTCCTCTTGGCCGGCCACACCTCTTCTCCCTTCTTCTTGCCTCGAGCACAAGGAGAAGCACCGAGGCGACGAAGTTCTTCCGTTGGGACGATCTTCCTCTCTGGCCATCATCACCTTGGGATTGGGCGCAAGTCATCTTCCTCCTTCTCGCTGGAATTGTGATTCCGGCCAACCTTGGTGGTGTAACGACCCGGAAAATTTTCTTAATATTTCTTTAAAATATTGAGCATGTCTAGATAACTTTCCGAGGGACTTGGAAATATTAACACGAATTTTAGCCTAGAAATCCATGCTTTTTTCCATTTAAATTGGGGAAATAGGCACTAATGGGCCTTATATGGGCTTTCTAGTACCATGATTATTGGTAAATTTTAGGTAAAAATTTATAGAAATATAAGGGGATTTTGATGAGAAATATTAACATGATTATGGGGGAATTTTTAGGGGATTTTCGAAATATTGGAAAAATAAAATAAAAATAAAATGGAAAATTAGTGCATGCACCAAGGATTGAACCTTGGACCTCTTGTACAACCATGCATGCTCTAACCAATTCACCTAGCAAGGGAGTGTTATGAGGAAATGAAGTGGATTATGGTTAAGGCTTAGGAAAAATGAAGAGTCACCAACCATGACTCTTCACTTACCCTCCTTAATGTGTTATAAAGAGGGGGAATGTGAGTTTCTTTCTTCTTTCCATCAAGTTCACATTTCTTCTTCCTCCTCCCTCATTCTAGCCGAAATCCCCAAGAGGGATTCTCCCTTGGAAAAAGTTCACCTAAGGCTTCATCTCCAAGATCCAAGGCTTTTACAAGGATACAAAGGCTAAGGGTGGTCAAGAGGCAACAAGATCTCCATCCTTCTCCCAAATCTATGGTCTATAATCAAGATCAACCAAGGTAAGACTCCCTCACCTGTGGTATAATAGCTTTTCTTGAAGTTTACCATGATATTGTTGATGCAGTCTGGCCCTGATTGTTGTTTTGGTATTGACAACGATTTTAGTTTAGGAGGATGATTATGATTAAGTCCTGATCGAGGATTAAGCATGATATGGATAATCCTAACCTGGGAGGTTAGGTGTGATGGTTATGATGATTATGATTAAGTCCTGATCGAGGATTAGGCATGATTTGGAAAATCCTAGCCTGGAGGGCTAGGTGTTGGAAAATCCTAACCTGGAGGGTTAGGTGTGGAAAATCCTAGCTTGGAGGGCTAGGTGTTGGAAAAGTCCTAATTCGGAAGGGTTGGGTGAAAAGTCCTAGCTTGGAGGGCTAGGTGAAAAGTCCTAACTTGGAGGGTTAGGTGCAAATTCCCATCCTGGAGAATTAGGTGAAAAAGTCCTGGCTTGGAGGGTCAGGTGCCTAGCTTGGAGGGCTAGGTTGGATGATATTCTAACTCGGAAGAGTTGGGTGAAAAGTCCTAGCTTGGAGGGCTAGGTGAAAAGTCCTAGCTTGGAGGGCTAGGTGAAAAGTCCTAACTTGGAGGGTTAGGTGCAAATTCCCAACTTGGAGAGTTAGATGGAAAAATCCTTAGCTTGGAGGGCTAAGGTGGATGAATTCCTAGCTTGGAGGGCTAGGTTGAGTCACTGGATCGGTCTGGTGACCGATCAGGGACATTGGCACGCTGCTTCTTAGTGGATCGGTCTGGTGACCAATCCAGCTATGTCTGGTCAGACTGGTGACCGATCAGGGAGTGCACAGTGAGATTGGGAATCTACTGTGTGGCTCCTGATCGGACCGGTGATCGATCAGGGAGCAGGCTGCTTCCTTGCTATCTTGCTCCTGATCGGTCTGGTGACCGATCAGGGAGCAAACGGTGAGTGAGTTCCCTTGCTGATCAAAGTCTTGGATCGGTCCGGTGACCGATCAGGGATCTTGGATCTGATTAAAAAATAACTATTCATCTGCCCTGATCGGTCTGGGTGACCGATCAGGATTCATTCTGATCGGTCTGGTGACCGATCAGGCTTCACCCTGATCGGTCTGGTGACCGATCAGGCGTGTAGAGCTGCGAGAGCTGGGAATCCCAACGAAGCAGTGGATCGGTCTGGTGACCGACCCACACACCCTGGATCGGTCCGGTGACCGATCACTTTAATTCAAATTTCACTGTCAGACGTGGTCAGAGCGTCTGATCGTATCTGATTTGCTGATGTATATTTGATATGCTGCTTGATTTACTACTCTAATGCTCTGATTGAGTTTCAGGTGACAGGGGAGGATTCAATCACTCAAGGAGAAGTCAACGAGTGCTTTCCTTGGAGCAGGTTTGCCCCTTTCTCATCTCAGGTTGCAACGGCGAGCTGCAGACTGGAGCTGAGACTGGAGCTTGACTGAGGGGAGCTCAGTGAGTCTAGAGATAGCTTAGTAGAGGCTGGCGTTGGTAGATGAGTAGCTGGGAGCTACAGAGATTTTGTCGCTTGGCGGAGAAACAAAAAGGAACGCGAGAAGGAGAGTTCAGTATCAATCAGTTCTTCAGTTTTTGTGCTCTTCAGTTCCTGCGTGACAAGCTTGCTGTTCTTGAGCTCTTCAATCATTCAAAGCAAGCTATTGGGAAGAAATCATCATACTTGAGCACTTGAAGGAGAAAACAAGAGGCTTGGAGTCCGACAGTGGGAAGACACGGAGCAGGGGTCTGCGTGAGATCGCCACTGGGTGGAGCTCAGGGAAGCTTGCTGTGTTTTGTCCTTGCTAAGTGTTTGAGTAAGATACTTCTTGTTGTTGTTTCATTGTGCTCATTCTATATCATTGTTTGAAACACACTGTGGGGAGGTTTCTCCACCGAGAAGGAGGTTGCTTCATATCCGGTGTTAACCGAGGCTTGATCTGCCGACGATCAAGGGATCGCCCACCTCAAGGGCACGCCAAGGAGTAGGGGCAAGTTATCCCCGAACCTTGTAAACCCTCCTTGTTAGCGATCTTGCTAGTCGTGTTTGTTTTGCTTTCGATTTTGTCTTTTTGCACACTCTGCTTTCTACTCTTTCCGCTGTGCTACTGATATTTGAGTTGCAGAAATCGTGATAAGTTTCGAAGGTGAAAGTGGTTGTCTATATTCACCCCCCCCCCTCTATAGCCATCTCGTTCCCAACAGATATGAAGTCTTGTTGGAGATTTTATGTTGGAAAAAAAGAAAAAGGCCATGAACCCAACCCTAGGGTTTCGGCCACCATGGGATTTGGGTCCAAGGGAACGTTAAAAATCCCTCTCATATTTTCTAATGTGTTATCATGATGAATATAGAATAAATATAATTTTTGGGGAATTTTTGGAGCACCCTAAAGACCCCTTAGGGTTTGGGACCCTCACCATGATTCTTTAGTTAGGATTGGGCCTAACCTTTCAAGTATGTACTTTGGGTATCCCCATGATTCAAGGGGAGGTTGAAGATGATTTGTGTGAATTTTCACAAGGCATGGTGACCCTAAAGGTTTCGGCCAAGAAGGGTTCTAGGGCAAGAAGTTAGGGCTTACCTCAAGTAAGGGGTCCAATGGCTCCTATGGTATGGTATGGAAGGTGTTAGATGATTAATTGGAAGTTTTATGAATTTATTCATGCACCCATGGTCCAAGCATGTTTCGGCCAACCCTAGAAAATAGGGCTAAAAGCTAGGGTGAACCCTAATTATGAGCCCTAATGGCTTCTTATGGCCTTAGGGGTAATGTATGGTTGTTCCTTTTTCCTTATGTTACCTTACATGTCATTTGAATGATGGAACTCCCCCTTGTAAGTTTCGGCCAAGCAAGATAAATAGGGTATGGGAGGAGTTAGGGTTTGAAGAATGACGATTTATGGCTTATTATGAAGTATATATATATATATATATATATATATAGGTGCAAGCATGTGGTAGAAATTATGTTACCTATAACCCTAACCTTAAGTACCATGTTTCATGTGTGTATGTTTATGACATGCTTAATAGGGTTATTCATGAATGTCTTATGTTCTATGCCATGCACTTGGATAGTATGTAGCATGTTTATGGAAGTTCTATCTATGTATGCTTGTGAGAGATACCATGCTCATGGATGAAATGCAATGCTTACCTTATGTATCATGACCATACAAGCTCCATGGATTAGGAAAATGGTTTATGTAAGTATATCATGTTCAATGAATATAATGCAATGTTTATCTTAGATGCCATGATTATGCAAGCACTAGGAATAGGAATGATGTTTATGTAATGCATGCCATGTTTTATGAATGAAGATGCATGCCATGTTTTATGAATAAAGATGCATGCCATGTTTTATGAATAAAGATTCATGCCATGTTTTATGAATGAAGATGCATGCGTTTTATGAATGAAGATGCATGCCATGTTTTAAGAATGAAGATGCATGCCATGTTTATGAATGAAGATGCATGCCATGTTTTATGAATGAAGGTGCATGCCATGAATGAAGATGCATGCCATGTTTATGAATGAAGATGCATGCTATGTTTTATGAATAAAGAAACATGCCATGATGAATGAATGATGAAGCATGTAAAGTATTTTACTTTATGAATGAGCTTGTACCGGACCGAAGTATGGGTCCAAGGGATGGGCACCTTAAGAACGCCCAGGTTCTGGACTACCGACTATGCTGTCCACGGTTCTGGCACTACCGAAGCTGTGCAACAGGGATGAGCACCTTAAGAACGCCCCGGTTCTGGGACTACCGACTATGCTGTCCTTACCCTAGTAGGTCGGGGCTCGCTACCTCGTATTTACTTAGGGATGCGCGCTTATGATGTATGTATGTGGTACAAGCCGGGGACCCCCAATGATGTGATGATTACGTTTAAGTATTTAAAAGTATAATTTTAAAAGTTAAGCATCCTTATGTATATGCATTAGACTCATGCATTCATTCATGTTATGCATTTTTGCCATAATAGTAATGTCTTATGTTCATGTTTATGCCAAGTCTTATGCCATGCTACGAATGTTTATTATGTTTATGTTTATGCCAAGTCCTATGCCATGCTACGAATGTTTATTATGTTTATGTTTATGTCAAGTCTTATGCCATGCTAAGAATGTTTATTATGTTATGTTTATGCCATGTATCATGTCATGCTAAGAATGTTTATTATGCTTATGTTTATGTCATGTATCATGTCATGTTAAGAATGTTTATTATGCTTATGTTTATGTCATGTATCATGTCATGTTAAGAATGTTTATTTTATTATGTTTATGCCATGTATCATGCCATGCTAAGAATGTTTATTATGTTTATGTTCATGCCATGTCAAATATATGCTAAGTGATTCTAGATGCTTATGTTCTAAGTAGAGCACCAAGTATATTAATGTTTCATATGCTCATTATTAAGTGATGAATGGTTTTAGTGAGTAGGAAAGAATCTTACTAAGCCTGTGTGCTTATAGTTTTATTTTCTTATACCACAGATCACGCAAGGGGACAGTAAGGAAGCAGCAGGAGGGCAAGAATGCATGTGTGTGGTAGTGACTTGGCCAAGAAAACAATATGTTTACTCGTCTTATGCTAGAACTTTACCTTTACTACTTATGTGCTTGAATGGTGACTTATGTGACTCTATGACATGATGCTAAGTATGACATGATATGATGCTAAGTATGAAGTTAATATGCCAAGTTCTCATGTCATCATGTTAGGAGTGGTAGTAGGTGCAAGTAGGTGTAAGTTTAAAGTTTTTCCGCTGCATTATGAGGTCCACCTGCCCTACTCATGTTAACGTAACGCCGCTTTATGAAAAAAAAAGCGGGCGTTAGAGGTTGGTATCAGAGCAGTAACCATCTCACTACACACACATCAAGCCCTCTTCCTGCCGCTTCCAAGTAAGTACCTTTCTGCATAGTTTATGATAGTAAGCACTTTTAGGATACTTTATGATTTTAGAATATGCAAGTATGAACGATGGTTATGATGAACAGTACTTTAGGATATGTAAATATGAACGATATTTTATCATATTTTATGAATCGAACATTTAGAGCAGATATGCGGGTAGGAATAGGAAAAAATGTGTATTATTGTAATTATTAAGGTAAAGGGAAATCGAGGTTATCTTGCATGCCTTTCTCTGTATATATTTGAGAATTGAAAAAAAAAACTAGTTCTGTACTGGTTTTGTCAGTTCTGTACTGACTATGTTGTTTTTTTTCAATTCCAGATATTGCATGAGATCGGCACCATGAGTCGTTACCACGGGCGGAGTCGTGAACTGCTGGAGCAGATAGAAGGGGTGGAGTATAGTCCGGTCCGTGGGATCCAGGGCAATATGGGATTGGGCACAAGTTATCTTCCTCCTTCTCGCCGAAATTGTGATTTCGGCCAACCTTGGTGGTGAGTTTTTCCGATGTGATTACTTCTCTCTTGGTTTTTCTTGTCGCGTTCTCGGAGAATCTAGTAGTTCTCGAGAACACGAAACTCGTGGCTTTGCGAAGTCATCCTGAAGATACTCGGCGTGGATGCGAATAGAGGCGGAGCTTCCGAGGGATGCTTACGGTTGGATCTCGTCCCTTCCTTCGAGTTACGCAAGGTAACAAGTAAATTAGTTTACGTTTCTGCAAAATTTTAAATATATGATCATGTCTACACAAGATAAGGTTGCATGCTTAGATGTGTGGTTAAATAATTTAAAAAATTATTTATGCTAAACCTTCCGCTGCACGTAATTAATTTTAAAATTACGAACCTGCATCCATGTCAACATGCATCCGGTCCCAACAGAATATGTCAACTAGGTTAGATTTTGAGTCTATATGCTTAAGGACTATCTCACCCCTGGCTACATGATCTCTTACGAAGTGGTGTTTGACTTCTATGTGTTTAGTTTTAGAGTGTTGGATTGGGTTCTTAGTTAGTTTAATTGAGCTTATATTATCAATGTAAACTTGAGTTTGGGTGTAGTCAAGCTAGAAGTCTTTAAGAGTGTGCATCATCCATAAGAGTTGTGCTACACACTCTCCTAAAGTAACATACTCAGCTTCAGTTGTGGATAGAGCTACACAGTGTTGTTTTCAGCTACACCAACATACTAGACTATTTCCTAAAAGTTGGAAGCTTCCACTTGTACTCTTTCTATCTAGTTTACAACTAGCATAGTCAGAATCTGAGTATCCTGACAAGTCAAAGGCTGAGGTCCTAGGATACCAAATCCCTACATTTAGGATGCCCTTAATGTATCTTAGTATTCTTTTTATGGCTGCTAAGTGCGTTTCCTTAGCACAGGTTTGGTATCCAGCACGCATTCCTACAGCAAAAAGGATATCAGGTCTACTGGTTGTAAGGTAAAGTAGACTGTCAATCATACTTCTATATAATTTAAGGTCTACAGATTTACCATCAGGGTCACTATCTATTTTTACATTTGTGGTCATAGAGGTACTTATGCTTTTGGAGTTGTCCATTTTGAATTTCTTTATTAACTCCTTACCATATTTGGATTGATGGACATAATTTTCATCCCTAGTTTGCTTAATTTGTAACCCTAGAAAGAAGTTGAGCTCACCAACTAAACTCATTTCGAATTCATTTTCCATTATATTAACAAATTCTTTTAAGAAATTTGAGTTGGTGGATCCAAAGATTATAGCATCAACGTAGATTTGGGCAATAAAGATTTCTTTATCTAAGGTTTTAATGAATAGGGTTGAGTTAATTTGTCCCTGGTTAAATTCCTTAGAAATGAGGTAGGTTGATAAATGTTCATACCAGGCCCTAGGTGCTTGTTTTAGTCCATATAGTGCTTTAGTGAGTTTGTAAACATGGTCAGGTTTTTCTAAGTCCTCAAAATCGAGGGGTTGTCCTACATAGACTTCTTCCTTAATGAACCCATTCAGAAAAGCTGACTTTACATCCATCTGGTAGAGTTTAAACCCCTTATGGGCTGCAAAGGCTAGCAACATCCTAATGGACTCAAGTCTGGCTACTGGGGCATAGGTTTCGTCATAGTCTAACCCTTCGACTTGATTGAACCTTTGGCTACTAAGCGAGCTTTATTTCTAACTATTTCTCCTTGATCATTTAGCTTATTCCTAAAAACCCACTTAGTGTCAATAATGGATTTGCCCTCAGGTTTAGGTACTAGTTCCCAGACTTGGTTCCTTTCAAATTCGGCTAACTCTTCTTGCATTGCTATGATCCAATCAGGATCAGGTAAGGCTTCCTCTATAGTCTTAGGTTCAATTTTTGAAATCAGTGGAATCTGACTAAGATTTCTATAGGAAGACCTAGTTCTGACTCCTAAGATTGGATCACCCACAATTTGATCAGTTGGGTGACTGAGTCTGGGTTTCTTAGTTTTTCTTAAACATGGTTCAGCCTCAGGTCTGGCTGGAAGGTTCGGCTCAGTATTTGGTTCACCTATTTGGGTTGGTTCAATTGACTCAATAGTTGGTTCAATAGTTAGTTCATTTAGGGGTTCAATTAGTGGTTCAACAATTTGTTCATTATATTCATGTTCATTATTTAATGGATTTAGTTCTGGATTATCATATTTTGATTTAATTTCCTCATCAAATATTAGATTTGTTGTTTCTTCAATTTTGTTTGTTTGTTTGTTGTAAACCCTATAGGCCCTACTAGTTGTTGAATATCCTAAGAAGACTCTTGGGGTTGACTTAGATTGGAATTTGCCTAGATAGTCCTTGGTGTTTAGAATATGGACTTTGCATCCAAAGACCCTTAGGTAATGTAGGTTTCGAAGTCTATGGTAGTATAACTTATAAGGAGTTTTATTGTGTCGTTTGTTAATTAGGACCCTATTTTGGATATAGCAAGCTGTACTAATTGCTTCTGCCCAAAATTGGTTAGCTAGGTCGAATTCATTGAGCATAGTCCTAGTGGCTTCCTGTAGGGTTCTATTTTCCATTCGACTATCCCATTTTGCTGGGGGGTTCTAGGACACGAAAATTCGTGCATGTATCTGTTTATCTTACACCACTCTTCGAATCGTTGATTTTCAAACTCTCCCCCGTGATCACTCATAAGTCTTTTGATTTTGGTATTGTTTTGATTTTCAATTAACTTACAAAAATCACTAAATAGGTTTAGGGTTTCATCTTTGGTCTTTAGGAACCTAACCCAGGTAAACCTAGAGTAATCATATATAATTACTAATCAGTACCGGTTTCCGCTTAGTGACTTGGCTCCATGTGAATCAAATAGGTCAAGGTGCAGGAGCTCAAGTGTGGTTTGAGTTAGATTTGATTGAATTAGTTTGTGGTTGGACCTGGTTTGTTTACCTTGGTTGCATGATTCACATATCAAATTTTCATGGTTCATAATTTTTGGTATTCCTTTAATTAGACCAAGTTGGGTGACTTTTGAAATTAATCTAAGATTAGTGTGACCTAATCTCCTATGCCAGAGGTTTGATTCATCTAACTGAGTTAAGAAGCATTTAGGTATTAAGGGTAGGTTTATAGTGTAAACATTATTTTTCCTAGTGCCCTTAAGCATGGTTTCTGAGTTTTGCATGTTTCTAATCAGGTAGTTAGAGTTGGTAAAGGTAACTACATAGCCAGTATCACACAATTGACTTATACTGAGTAAGTTAAACTTAAAGTGTTCGACCAAAAGAACCTTTTTAATGACAAAATCATATTTGAGTTCAATGTTACCTGACCCAATGACCTTGAGTGTAGCATTGTTGCCAAATGCTACTGAGCCTAGGTTCTTGAACTTGAGTTTGGTGAATTTCAATTTATCCCCAGTCATGTGTCTGGAGCACCCGCTATCCAACATCCATTGGTCCAAATCTTTATGTTCCTACACATAAAGAGTTTGTTGATTTGGATCCAATTAGAATCAGGAATAGCCTAAATTGATTTTCACAACCTAGTCTGTCTCACCCAATCTAGAGTTATCAATCACGTTAACCTTATGGGTTTTTGTGAGACAGTTTTAGTAGAAGTAAGAAATGTGTTTTGAAAAACAATGATTAATTTTGAAAAGTTAAATTAGTTTCGAAAACAATTGGTTTTGAATTTATTTTGAAAAAGAATATTTGAATCTAAGATTAACTGAAAATTTGTGTTAGATTCGAATTTAACAAAGAGTAAACTGAATTTGAATTTCAAAAATTGGCTTCCAGGTCTTGGCGAGGCACAAGGCCTTCTTTGGTCGTAGCCTTATTGGATCATCAACCCTTTCCTTGACAAAGTCTTTTAGTGAAATTTCATTTTCAAGGTTACTTTTTGAAAAATTCTGATCTAACTAGCTTGGGTCTTTGATCGGTAGCTTCGGCTAGTTTCACCAGTCTAAAGAGACCAAGTAGGGTATACTTGACCTTATTAGAAAAGGCTTCCCTAACACAAGCGTTAGGGGACACGTGGTCCTGTGAAGTTAACACAAGCGTTAGGGGACACGCCGGCAGGGGTCCGGTGGAGTCCACTTCGACGCTCAAGTTAGTAGTGTTGGATCGAGAAACACGATAGAGGTGAATATCGTGAAAACTTTTCGGATAAGAAAGAGAAAATGCAGCGGAATTAAAACACACAAAGAACACAAGTATTTTTACTTGGTTTGGAGTCGCAGTCGGTTCCTACTCCAAGGCCCATGGTCCTTGACCGTTTACCACAGGCAATTCTATATTCACGCAAAGGTTTACATATTTAATACAAGAATAGTGCAGTAAGTAAATGAATTACACTTTTCGTTAACAACGCCCTGATGTGGATCGTACTTCGGAGCAGAGGGTTGTCGTCGGCGCTGGAATGCCGAGAACGAAGTTTGCCGGAGTAGAGCGCTTGAATGAAAAGCTTGGAGGCGTTGGAAAAAGTGTTGTTGAAGCCTTAGGGGTCGAGCCCCTTTTATAGTGCTCCTGGGGGCGCCTGGGACGTCGGGGGCGCCTGACACGTGCCTTTGGATCCGAGAACCTCTATCCGAAGCTTGGTTAGCGCTTATCCCCTTCGAATCGGCTCTGGAGCTGACTGGGGCACCCAGGACCTCTCGGGCGCCCAGGTTAACTGGGCCCGCTGGCTTCTTGGCTGATTTTGCTTCGACTCATCTTTGGCATTGACCTTGGGCGCCCGGGACCTCCCGGGCGCCTAGCCTAGTGTTGGGGACGAGATGGCTAGAGAGGGGGGGGGGTGAATCTAGTCGATCTCTTGGACTTAGACAAAACTTGCTCTTTAAAATCTTTCTCTGCACTTAAGTTAGTAGCAGCGGAAACGAAACATATGCAGAGAAACAATCTTATCAGAAATGCAGAAACAAAGAATACAAACCAAGGATCGCTAACAAGGATCGTTTACAAGGTTCGGGGATAACTTGCCCCTACTCCTTGGCATGCCCGTAAGGTGGGCGATCCCTTGATCGTCGGCAGATCAAGCCCCGGTGAACACCGGATATCAAGCGTCTCCTTCTCGGTGGAGTAACCTCTCCACAAGCTGTCTCAGTAGATGAATACAAGATTAAGCACACGAGACACTCGAGAAGGGAAGCTCACAAAGCTCTCACAGGAATGCAACAAGATCGCTCAAGAACAAAGCAACAGAGAGCACGAACACAGTCCAGCAACAACTTCCCAAGTTTTTCTGTCTGTCTCGCCTCGTCTCCTCTGCCTCAGCTTCATCACTTAAGCTCTGCTCACCATCACAAGCTTCATCAGCATCCACTGAGCTAGCCTGAACCCACTGACCTCCCTGAGCACTCAGTCCACTGAAGACTCCCTCTCCAGCTGAGCCTCCGTCAGTCGCCAGCTGCGTCAGTTGCCCGTTGAAACCTGAGAATGAGAAACAGCCATACCTGCTCAACGGAAAGCCTCCCATTGACCCTCCTTGAGTGTTTGAATCACCTGCTATCACCTGCACACTCCAACAGAGGCTTAGCAATGCATATCAAAATATATCAGCAATGTATCAGAGAATCGGCAGTGAAAACAGACGCGATCAGAGCTTCTGACAGCGTATTTAAATTAAAGTGATCGGTCACCTGACCGATCAGAGAGCCTCCTGATCGGTCACCTGACCGATCAGGCTGGTCCCAGATCGATCAGGATTCATCCTGATCGATCCCCAACGCTCAATCAGAAATCTCGATTTCTTTGAGATTCTCCTGGACCGATCATCAGACCGA
This sequence comes from Boesenbergia rotunda, assembly GCA_024364735.1. Lineage (NCBI taxonomy): Eukaryota > Viridiplantae > Streptophyta > Magnoliopsida > Zingiberales > Zingiberaceae > Boesenbergia > Boesenbergia rotunda. Next base: position 52,066 of record JAGFNQ010004827.1, read on the forward strand.
TCCCAGGTCGTGGATCGTTCACCTGACCGATCCACCCTTATATTGGGCGATTTCTGAGTTTCGCAGGCTAAGCCTTCTGATCGGTCAACTGACCAACCAGGGATCCTCCTGATCGGTCAGTAGTCCGATCAGGTCATCCCTAGACCGATCAGGCTTCGTCCTGATCGATTTTAGTGAGGAGCCCGCGAAGCTGGATCGTTCAACAGAACGATCTGCACAGTGATCCTGATCGGTCAGCAGACCGATCAGAAGCAGTTCAGCAAGGGAACTCAACCTCACTGCTCGCTCCCTGATCGGTCACCAGACCGATCAGGATCCAGTCAATGGGTGAAACGCATACTCCCTGATCGGTCACCAGATCGATCAGGAGCAGCACAGTAGGTTCCCAACCTCACTGTGTGCTCCCTGATCGGTCACCCGACCGATCAGTCATCGCTGGAACGGTCACCAGACCGATCCACGAAGGAGCAGCGTGCCAGAATCCCTCATCGGTCACCAGACCGATCCAGGGACTTAAACTCAGCCCTCCAAGCTAAGTTTCCATCCACCTTAGCCCTCCAAGCTAAGGATTTTCCATCTAACTCTCCAAGTTGGGAATTTGCACCTAACCCTCCAAGTTAGGACTTTTCACCTAGCCCTCCAAGCTAGGACTTTTCACCTAGCCCTCCAAGCTAGGACTTTTCACCCAACCCTTCCGAGTTAGAAACTCATCCAACCTAGCCCTCCAAGCTAGGCATCTGACCCTCCAAGCCAGGACTTTTCACCTAATTCTCCAGGATGGGAATTTGCACCTAACCCTCCAAGTTAGGACTTTTCACCCAACCCTCCAAGCCAGGACTTTTCACCCAACCCTTCCGAATCAGGACTTTTCAACACCTAGCTTCACTCACCAGGACCCGGCTTCACTCACCGGGATTTTGGTCACCCGGCTTCACTCACCGGGACCCGGCTTCACTCACCGGGATTTCAACCTAGCTTCACTCACTAGGACCTGGCATCACTCACCAGGGTTTTGGTCACCCGGCTTCACTCACCGGGATTTCATGCTCAGTCCCCGACCAGGACTTAATCCGCATTCATTCAACCAAACTTAGATCATTGTCAAACACCAAAACAACAACTGGGCCAAACTGCATCAACAATCTCCCCCTTTTTGTTGTTTGACAACCCGATTTAAGTTTAGGTATCAATCAATTGAAGTCCGTTCAATTCTCATAAGGGAATCATGATCCTCCCCCTATAATAACCATAAACTTAATCAGCCATTTTCTCCCCCTTGTCAAATATCGAAAAGGGTATGGTTATTAAGTTTGAACATACCTCCCCCTCAAACACGGGTCTCTCCCCAAATCCAAAATGATCAATTTTCAGAAAAATTTTTGTAATTCAGATTCGTTCAAGATCGGACTGCATTAACACTTGGACTCCCATGTGAAGACATATACAGAAGTATATCATGGTCAAATACGTATATGCTTCATTGGACGAGTAAGGAATGCAACTGTATCTGAAATATAGTCCTGATTGGTCTCCGTGACCGATCAGGGTCGTTGATTACTTGATACAGAAGAATTTATGATTAGTCTGGGGAGCGATCAAATTTTAGAAAAATTCCTGAAACTTTGATACGTTCCTGATTATACTGCTTAACAATTTGCATTCCACAACAGGGGTGTAGACTCTATTAATATTCGACATTTCAGAAACATTTCTGAAACACGACATTAAAAACACGAGTCATGACTCAAGAAACCCTTTCTTATGAATTTGAACATTCCAATATAGGTTTGTATCAAATCACTATTCAGTACAAGTTTGTACCACTTGAACAAATTTGTGCTCCCTTAGTACCAGGTTTGTACCAATGGATGATCAAATATGTTTCAATTGTAATCAGATTGTATCATGTTTGTATGTATCAGTATGATAATTAATCTGATACAATTCGATGAAAATTGATTGGTTTGAGGAGGTTTTGGATCAATTTGGAACGATCTGGGAGTTCCTTGATCAGAGTTGGTCTGATCGGTCACCGGACCGATCAGAGGGATCCCTGATCGGTCTGGTGACCGATCAGGTTCGGCACAGAATATTTTCTGAGTTCCAGATTTCAAAAATCGATTTCAAAAATCGATTTCAAAAATCGATTTCAGAAACTCTGAAATCCGGTTTGTTCCAGTTCTTAGCCATTCCCAAACCCTAACTCAATTGGTTTTAATTTGTTTGATCCTAAAGGGTATCTTTTAACCAAAAATCATTTTCCAAAGTGATCAACATGATATGTGTCAAAGCATAGAGGTAATACATTTGATTCTAAGGATTCCCTTAATCAAAATATATGTCATGATTTGTGTCAGAGCATGATCAGTGGGAAATCAAACAAGTCATAGAACTTAAAACATCATAACCTATGTGATCATGTTATTCTTAACCAAAATTAGGTTTGTGCCAATTCAAATGGATGATCAAAATTCCAAAACATGCTTATTTCACATCATGATCAATTTAAGCTATGTGTTCATATTGTTCTTAATCAAAATGGGCATGTCATAGGTTAATGTTAATCATCCAAACATCAAAGTCATGGCATACTCATGTAGATTCATCTCCAATATAATAAGACAAGCTTAAGCCTAGGCCTTAAACTCATGTTCTTTGTCTAATCATGTATTGTGAGATTTTCATAGTGATTTTCACAAACCATGTGTTCTTCATGTTGGCATAATATATACAGGAAAATCATGACATACTTGATCATGGAAGAACTTAAACACTAAAGTAAATTATACCATGACTAAGTACTTTAACATATGAAAATCATAAAAATCACTAGCCAAGGGATTATATTATCATAAGATCTAAAACAATGGAGCTCAAACAATTTAATTCAAATTTTCCATAACCATCAATGCGAATGACAATTTTGCCTTTGGTCATGGATTTGGAGCATCAAACATCAACCTCCCATGTTGATAGATGCTCCCCCTCAAACTAAGCTATACAATTCGAAAAATAGAGGTTTTAGGTACCCAAATTTTGGGACCTAATGAATCTTCAATGAAGGACTTTGGCACCCATGCCTTAGTCATTTTCTTTTTAACCCTAGGAACATTTGATGATCTAAAATGTGTTCTAGACATTAATGACACAAGGGTTGGTTCTTTAGGTCGGTAACCTATACCGGCCTTGTTGTAAACCGCCCTTTGGGAGTTCAAGATCATGTCTAGGGTTTTAGAACAAGTTGAAAACTTCTCAAGAATATTCTTGAGGTTTTCAACTTTGCTCTTCAAATCCTTATTTTCATCCTCAAGGAATTTGTCATGCAAATCATTAATGTCCTCAACCTTAGAGGATTTCAATTCTTTTACCTCCAACCTTAATGCTTTGACTTTGGCCTTAGATTTCTTTAACAATTTGGTTAAACATGCGATAGCTCTATAGCACTTATCTAACTTGGGAGAAATTACCTCTTCATCATCCGAAGATGATGAAGGCGCGGTTGAGGAGTCACTTGATTCATCACTCTCCTCCTTTGACTCTTGTAGTGCCACTAGAGCCACGTGACAGTGGATGTCCTCCTCCTCCTTGTCAATCTTCTTCTTCCTTTTGTTTCCTGCCACAAAAGAACACCCTTTCTCCTTTGGGCTTTGGTTAGAGATCTCATGTAGTTCCATTTCACAAAATAGATCTTCTAACTTAACAAAAGAAAGATCCTTGGAAACCTTGTAGGCATCCACCATGGATGACCACAAGGCATTCCTAGGGAAAGCTTTGAGCGCATACCTCACAATGTCTCGGTTTTCTACCATTTCATTTATGGAGTGTAGACCATTCAAGACTTCTTTGAACCATCCATGGAGATTGCTTACAGTTTCATTTTCTCCCATGGTGAGACTTTGAAGTTGGTTGAGAAGGAGATCCTTCTTGGTTGTCTGGGTTTCATGAGTTCGTTCATGGAGCTCAAGGATTTTGTTCCATAGGTCCTTTGCACTTGTAAAGGGACCAACTTTGATGAGTTGGTCCTTTGTCATCCCACATTGCAAGGTGACCACAGTCTTAGCATCCGCTTCTCCTCTTTTGATTTGGTCAACTGACCACATGGAGAAGTCTAGCTCTTTTCCTTCACCATCTCTTGGAAGGATGAAGCCCTCCTTCACGGCAAACCACAAACTGATGTTGGTTTTGAGATAGAACTCCATCCTTGACCTCCAATATGGAAAATCTGTGCCGTCAAAGAAGGAGGTCAGTTTGTGCTCATTCCTTCTCTTCCAGCCATCTTGTTGTAAGCTCTCGGATGTTAAGCCGTGAACAGAGCCCCAAGCTCTGATACCACTTGTTGGGGACGAGATGGCTAGAGAGGGGGGGGGGGAGGTGAATCTAGTCGATCTCTTGGACTTAGACAAAACTTGCTCTTTGAAATCTTTCTCTGCACTTAAGTTAGTAGCAGTGGAAACGAAACATATGCAGAGAAACAATCTTATCAGAAATGCAGAAACAAAGAATACAAACCAAGGATCGCTAACAAGGATCGTTTACAAGGTTCGGGGATAACTTGCCCCTACTCCTTGGCATGCCCGTAAGGTGGACGATCCCTTGATCATCGGCAGATCAAGCCCCGATGAACATCGAATATCAAGCGCCTCCTTCTCGGTGGAGTAACCTCTCCACAAGCTGTCTCAGTAGATGAATACAAGATTAAGCACATGAGACACTCGAGAAGGGAAGCTCACAAAGCTCTCACAGGAATGCAACAAGATCGCTCAAGAACAAAGCAACAGAGAGCACGAACACAGCCCAGCAACAACTTCCCAAGTTTTTCTGTCTATCTCGCCTCGTCTCCTCTGCCTCAGCTTCATCACTTAAGCTCTGCTCACCATCACAAGCTTCATCAGCATCCACTGAGCCAGCCTGAACCCACTGACCTCCCTGAGCACTCAGTCCACTGAAGACTCCCTCTCCAGCTGAGCCTCCGTCAGTCGCCAGCTGCGTCAGTTGCCCGTTGAAACCTGAGAATGAGAAACAGCTAAACCTGCTCAACGGAAAGCCTACCATTGACCCTCATTGAGTGTTTGAATCACATGCTATCACCTGCACACTCCAACAGAGGCTTAGCAATGCATATCAAAATATATCAGCAATGTATCAGAGAATCGGTAGTGAAAACAGACGCGATCATAGCTTCTGACAGCGTATTTGAATTAAAGTGATCGGTCACCTGACCGATCAGAGAGCCTCCTGATCGGTCACCTGACCGATCAGGCTGGTCCCAGATCGATCAGGATTCATCCTGATCGATCCCCAATACTCAATCAGAAATCGCGATTTCTTTGAGATTCTCCTGGACCGATCATCAGACCGATCCCAGGTCGTGGATCGTTCACCTGACCGATCCACCCTTATATTGGGTGATTTCTGAGTTTCGCAGGCTAAGCCTTCTGATCGGTCAACTGACCAACCAGTGATCCTCCTGATCGGTCAGCAGTTCGATCAGGTCATCCCTAGACCGATCAGGCTTCGTCCTGATCGATCTTAGTGAGGAGCCCGCGAAGCTAGATCGTTCAACAGAATGATCTGCACAGTGATCCTGATCGGTCAGCAGACCGATCAGAAGCAGTTCAGCAAGGGAACTCAACCTCACTGCTCGCTCCCTGATCGGTCACCAGACCGATCAGGATCCAGTCAATGGGTGAAACGCATACTCCCTGATCGGTCACCAGATCGATCAGGAGCAGCACAGTAGGTTCCCAACCTCACTGTGTGCTCCCTGATTGGTCACCCGGCCGATCAATCATCGCTGGAACGGTCACCAGACCGATCCACGAAGGAGCAGCGTGCCAGAATCCCTGATCGGTCACCAGACCGATCCAGGGACTTAAACTCAGCCCTCCAAGCTAAGTTTCCATCCACCTTAGCCCTCCAAGCTAAGGATTTTCCATCTAACTCTCCAAGTTGGGAATTTGCACCTAACCCTCCAAGTTAGGACTTTTCACCTAGCCCTCCAAGCTAGGACTTTTCACCTAGCCCTCCAAGCTAGGACTTTTCACCCAACCCTTCCGAGTTAGAAACTCATCCAACCTAGCCCTCCAAGCTAGGCACCTGACCCTCCAAGCCAGGACTTTTCACCTAATTCTCCAGGATGAAAATTTGCACCTAACCCTCCAAGTTAGGACTTTTCACCCAGCCCTCCAAGCCAGGACTTTTCACCCAACCCTTCCGAATCAGGACTTTTCAACACCTGGCTTCACTCACCAGGACCCGGCTTCACTCACCGGAATTTTGGTCACCCGGCTTCACTCACCGGGACCCGGCTTCACTCACCGGGATTTCAACCTAGCTTCACTCACTAGGACCTGACTTCACTCACCATGGTTTTGGTCACCCGGCTTCACTCACCGGGACCCGGCTTCACTCACCGGGATTTCATGCCCAGTCCCCGACCAGGATTTAATCCGCATTCATTCAACCAAACTTAGATCATTGTCAAACACCAAAACAACAACTGGGCTAGACTGCATCAACACCTAGTGTTGATTCGAAGCGCTTCTTGATTTACTGCTGTTTGTCTTTGACCTTGGGCGCCCGGGACCTCCCGGGCGCCTAGCCCAGCTGCCTGCCCTCTTCCTTTGGGGCGTTGTGAGCTGCAGAAACACACTCCTTCGGTCTCTGCATTCAAGGTTAGTACCAACACAAACAAGGCAAGAATATTAGTTAGTTTTTACAGTCATAGTTGTCTTGGTTCTGACTTCGGATCTCCCAAATAGAACCCTAGGTTGAACCGACGCCTACTGTTCCCTCGACGGGGAATGCGCCCTCACCTACTCCTCTCAGGATAGTTTACCTTTTGCCAACCGGCTCCTCTGGTTGAACTTTTGCCCAGCATCCCTTCGCCAGGTGCCTAGCAGCCCTTCGCCAGGTCTTCAATGCCTAACAGCCCTTCGCCAGGTGCCTAGCAGCCCTTCGCCAAGTCGTCGATGCCTAGCAGCCCTTCGCCAGGTCTTTGATGCCTAGCAGCCCTTCGCCAGGTGCCCAGTAGCCCTTCTCAGGTCTTCGAGTTTCAATGCCTAGCAGCCCTTTGCTAGGTGCCTAGTAGTCCTTCGTCAGGACATCTTTCTGCACACTCAGTGAACACATTAGACCAAAAATAACATCTTAACTCTTGAACCCTTTGCCATTATCAAAACCCAGGTTTGACTTAGGTGCTGCCTGCACCAACAAGTAGCTCATTCGAAGAGTAATGGTAGTGAGAAAGAAAAGACAGTATGTAGAATAAGAGAGCATAACCCCCTTACCGGAGGGGTTGAACTACCTTTTATACCGGTGGCGACAGGCTAGACGTGCCCCTTGGTCAGCGCCACGTCTCCCGTATTTAAGCCACGTCCCCCTCCTCTTTCGGCAGTTACGGGATATCCTTTGAAACGGTCCGCGCTGTTATCGGCTTCTGCCCGTTGCGATATTCAGGGGTCGTGAAGACCTTTTCTAACTGGAGTACTTATTCGTACCCCGAGGGGGGTCAGTGTCGGAGGTCGGTTATTGCGGGGTCTCCACTCCCCGAGGAGCGCTCAAGGTTTTCATGTGCCACAACTCCCGATGTGCTCTCGGGGCCTAACCTCCCGGGGTGCTCCCGAGAGGGATCTCCAGCCGCCCTTCCCGGGCGCGTCGCCCTTCCCGGGCGCGTCGCCCTCGGGGATTCCCGGGACCCAGGAAGGAGGGTTGTCTCAACCTACCGCTATTTTGTCGGACAGCTTCTTCATCCTTCGTCCTGGTTAGGGCTCATTCAACCCTATCACAAGTCCCCCCTTCAAGTCTGATCGAAGCAAGTGTAGCTGACTGATCGGACTAGTGCAAAGATGAAGAAGCTGAGTTCTCACAAGCCTTCGCCTTATAGCCCTCAGAGGTTATGGGGGGCTTTTGGATCGCATCATCTTCGACCCGTGTTCCTAAAAATCCCCTTTATGCCTTCTTCCTCCTTTTCCAAAAAAGGCTGCTCCGATTCTCGAAGGCTGATAATGACGTCTATCTCCTCGTTATAAAGGCGCATGGTCCTTTTTTCAAGGGTGATAGGGTGCTCGTGCGAATGTCTTATTGCCACGTGTTCTAACGCCAATCTCCATGAGTCCTTATGCTCGTGTGCTGGTATGGCTGGCTCCCGACAATTGATTGCCTAGGCAGGGTGGTTTCTTGCTTTCCGCATGTCATTTCCTCATTGTGCCCGGGCAGGTGGCTGCCGAGGTATAAGATGATGGGTATGGCTTGGCAGGTTTCCTAAGCGAATGCTTGGTCGTTCTGAGAGACCTCTCCATGTCTATGGATTAAAAATTAATCCGAATGGAGACCTGTCTCCTAATGACCATCTCGTTCCATATCGACCGATCCAAATTACAATTCGACCAATTACAAAAATCGTCCTTGTAATTTGCTCGACCGTTCGACCGCGGAAAAGGCGACGAGTGGATCGCTGACTTTTGTGTTTATGGTCGGGGTCCAGTTAGTAAATTATTCATCATGATACAAAATCAAAATAATGAACTAACTAACATGAAATAATGAGGTTAGCAAACATGGCACACAATAGACATAAGGATAATCAAGGAGCTTGGGGAAGAGATATACCTTCCTGATCACCTCGCGGTCTTCTACCTTATGTCCCTCACTTCACGGACGTCTTGTGGGCGACGATCTACCATGAACCGAGATCACCGAGGCACTCCAAAAGATCCTCTCTTCATGCCAGAACAAACCCTAGCTCTAGGGTTTGGAACCACCGGCCACCCTCCCTATCTTCTTGCGCCGCCAACCTCCTTGTGCCACCAAACTCTCGCCGGCCACAAAGAAGTCCAAGGGAGGAAGATGTAGAAGAGGATGAAGAAGAAAACTAGTCTTTTGTTCCACCGAAACTTGGCCGAAACTCCCTCTTCCTTCAGCCTTGCGGCACCGTCGCAAACCACCATTGCGCCACTCACCACTGGCCGCCGGCCCTATTTCCTTCACCGCCGAGCACCATAAAAGGAAGAGGACACCTCTTCCTTGTCTATGTTGGCCTCGGGCAGGAGATGGTGAAGGAGGGAAGAAGAATAGAGGGATGGAACTCCCTCTTGTTCTTGCGTCGGCCTTGACCTAGGAGAGTGAAGGAGGGAAGGAGAGAAAAGGAGAGGCCTTGGGTATCAACTCTTAGATCAATCCTTGGTTTCATGATCTCCTTGGGTATATATAGGGCTAAGGTAGGGACCAAGAGGAGGAGTTGGATTTTGGCTCACCAATGGATCTAAACCCGATCCTTTAATTAAGATCCATTCCACAAAAGGATCTTAATTGAGCTTCCTCACCAACCCCCATATTTTCATATGGGCTCCACATATTACAAGTCATCCATCCCCCCGTGTTTAAGATCTCCAATGCCCATTAATTAATTTAAATTACTAAAAATTCAAATTAATTAACCTCTGGATCCTTGACTAACACCACTCGACCTTATCATCATGCCGGATCAACTCCACCTGCAGGGTTTAGCAAGATGAACCTTTCGAGCTCATTAAGGGGGCAACATCAACTCGACTCACCAGGACACGGATTCCATCAATATACAACATCACATCATATTATTAATATTATCTCCCAACTTACCGGGCCTATCGATTTAACAGAATAGGTCTCGTCCATTGGTAAATCAAAGAAATAATAATTAATAATATATGCTCGTTATTATATTGAGATTAAGGGATCATATTCCATAATAAAATCTGAGGTCTTATCCAATTATCAAGTCAGTACAAATTGGATAACCTCGGGGTTTGGTCCTGCTCAATGTACTCAAAGCACACTAATGTAATTCTATGGTCATGACCATCCACACCTAATTACACTACAACCATCCTGATGGGTTGTCCAATTCCATCTCGGTTGTGGGCCTCTATTTATACTAAGCAAGGAGCTGATAACATGATCTTCCATGTGACACCATACACCATGTTATCTACAATGCAAAGTAATTGGACTTCATGCATGTACTAATGTAAATAGGCACATAGTATAGTTGTGATTCTCTTTTCAAAATGAAGATGTTCATATAAAGTAATTCATGTCTTTCAGTATACACATCTTACAATCTACCAGTTATACTTAAAGACATTGTTGTTCTCTCACTGTCATACATCTTGATAGATCAAAGAGCATTGCTAGAGGGGGGGGTGAATATCACTTTTTGTCATTTTCTCTACAAAATTGTTAGTGGAATACAAACAAAAATATATGAAAGCAAAAAGCAATGCTAACTCAAAGTGTTTTACTTGGTATCCACCCGAATGGGTGACTAATCCAAGGATTCACGCGCGTACTCCACCTCCACTATGAAAAGTCTCCTTCAGGTGGAGAAACCTTTACAAAAGCATTGTCTTCCTTTTTACAGAATGCAATGATTAGAGAGAGAGGAAGGTAGGAAGACTTTATGCACGAACATCACTTCGTTACAATATGAAACCGTACCGTTCACGTGCGGAAAAGTCCTCTTTTTATAAGAGAGTAGGACAACCTCGCAGGCTGTCCAGCCCCACACCAGTCGACTGCCCCTGGGACAGTCGACTGGCCTAGCATTAATTACTAGCCAAAGGCTAGTTTTGGGGGTCACCAGTCGACTGCCTCTGGGCCAGTCCACTGGTAGAAGGCTGAAAATCATCTGTGAGTTTTGGCAGTCGACTGCCCACTCACTTACAGCCACTCTTCACATTCTCCTTCACGTGTGCCTTCAGGTTCACTCCCTTGGCTCGCCCCTTGAAGTCATCTTCCTCTGGCTCTCGTCCTTCGGATGCACACACAAGTCTTCCCTTGGCTTGCATCCATGCCACCCTTCACGTGTGCCCTTGAAGTCCACTTCCCGGCTTGCCCTTGGAGTCCTCCTCCCTCGGCTCTCGTCCCTCGGATATATTCTCCATGTGTGATTCTTCAAGTCCTGCAAACTCAATCACACATATATCAAATACAACATAACACCCTAACCTTAAACTTATTAGCTCACACATCAAAACCATGATCTTCCCGATCATTCTTGGGTCGATTGCCTCAACAATCTCCTCCTTTTTGATGTGTGGGAATATGTTTAAGTTTAGGGATAAAAATACCAGTTCAACAAGGTAAATAACAATAGCAATTGAAAAGCATAAGACATATCAAAAACCTAAGAGGTAACCTCCCCCTTAATCCATGTCTTCTCCCACTTTCAATTTTACTCATGATATCCAAGTTAAGTTTCAAGCCCAACTTAACACTAAACAACATAAATTAAAAATGTACGACATATCAAAACCTAAGAGGTAACCTCCCCCTTAATCCATGTCTTCTTCCACTTTCAATTCTACTCATGATATCCAAGTTAAGTTTCAAGCCCAACTTAACACTAAACAACATTAATTAAAAATGTAAGACATATCAAAACCTAAGAGGTAACCTCCCCCTTAATCCATGTTTTCTCCCATTTTTAATCATCTAAGATTTAAGTTAAGCAACTAACATAAACAACCCATTTTAAGTCATAATTCTAACTTAAACCATCCATTCTCCCCGTTTGACACCATCAAAACAAATGCCTCAAGCAACCCTAACCCATGGTATCATATGAGAGAAATATGGATTTCTGAAAAATATCACAGAAGCTGAAATCAGGCGTGCCAGTCGACTGCCCCATGGGCAGTTGACTGATACTCTGTCAGTGCCAAATTTCAGCTTCTGAGCCGAATTTCAGAAATGTCTAAAAAATTAAGAAAAATTCCAAAAATTATAAAATCTTGTAGACATGCTTGAAATAGTATACTCTATTAAGGAAAAATACCAGTCCATATAAAATTTCAAACATGCTTGACTTTTGATAAAATCTCAAAATCCTTGAAAACCACTGAGTTTTGTATCAAAATCTCAACTTAGATTTGCAATCATATATCTATTAAAAGTATGGTAAGGCATATAAAACATAGGATGATTTTCAAATGTTTAAAATGTCCAACTATGATCTTTGAGCAAAGTGTCCATTGATTAAACACTTGCCTTCCCCATAGTTGGTCTATTTTTGATATTTTGATACTTTTAATGATTCAACACTATGCCATAAGCACAAGTGAACCAATTGTATCACCCTAATGGATCAAGCACACCTTTCCCAATCTATTACCCCAAGGTTCATCCAATACTTCTACAAAACACATTCCAAGGCCTCTTCTAAGGGATGTAAATTCCGATTCGAGAAGAGGCTTGGTAAAAATGTTGGCAAGGTTTGACTTAGACTCAACATAGTGTAATTTTATGTCTCCCCTTGCCACATGGTCTCTAATGAAGTGATGTTTTACTTCAATGTGTTTTGTTCTAGAGTGATGAACCGGATTTTTGGACAAATTGATTGTACTTACATTATCACACAAGACTTTGACCTTGGAATAATGTAACTCATAATCTTCTAAGGTGTGCATGATCCAAAGTAGTTGGGAAACACAACCACCCATTGCCACATATTCCGCCTCCGTTGTTGATAGGGCAACACATGGTTGTTTCCTACTACTCCAACTAACTAAGGAAGACCCAAGAAATTGACACCCTCCACTAGTACTCTTCCTATCTAGCTTGCATTCCGCATAGTCCGAGTCAGTGAATCAATAAGATCAACATTAGGGGTTCTGGGATACCAAAGCCCGACATTAAGGGTGCCTTTGACATACCTTAGGATCCTCTTAACTACAACCAAATGGGACTCTTTGGCACAAGATTGGTACCTTGCACACATATCTACCGTAAAAAGTATATCGGGTCTACTAGCGGTTAGGTACAATCATGCTCCTATATTGTTTAGAGTCTACCATTTTCCCTTCAAGGTCACTATCCATTTTCACATTGGTTCCTATGGGTGTAGATGCTACCTTGGCACTTTCTAGACTAAATTTCTTTAGCATATTTAGTTTGAAAAACATGTGTTCCTTCATTAGTTTGCTTAACTTGAAGTCCTAAAAAGAAAGTTAGCTCTCCTACAAGACTCATCTCAAATTCATCTTCCATACATTTGATGAATTCTTGTAGGAAGTCATCATTTGTTGACCCAAAAATGATATCTTCTACATACACTTGGGCAACAAATATGTCCTTATCCTTAGATTTTAGGAACAAAGTAGGGTCAATTGTTCCTCTCCTAAACCCCATAGACACTAGAAATGAAGAAAGTCTTTCATACCAAGCCCGGAGAGCTTATTTCAATCCATATAAGGCCTTTCTCAATTTGTAAACGTGTCTTAAATAGTTAGGGTCCTCAAACCCGGGGGATTGTTCTACATAAACCTCTTCCTTAATAATCCCATTAAGGAATGCCGACTTCACATCCATTTGGTGAAGTGTGAAACCCATGTGAGCGGCATAGGCTAGTAGAATTCTAATGGATTCTAATCTAGCTACGGGGGCATAGGTCTCATCATAGTCTAATCCCTCAACTTGGTTAAACCCCCTAGCTACCAATCTAGCCTTATTCCTAGTGATTTTACCTTGATCATCTAGTTTGTTCCTAAAGACCCATCTTGTGGTTACAATGGTGCAATCATTGGGCCTAGGAACCAACTCCCAAACCTTACTTCTCTCAAATTGATTTAGCTCTTCTTGCATTGCTAAGACCCAATCTACATCTCCCAATGCTTCATCAATGACTTAGGTTCTAATTGAGAGATAAAGGCGATTTGACTAGTTTGGTCTCTAATGTAGGACCTAGTCCTTACTCCTTGAGTGACATCACCCACTATTTGGTCAATAGTGTGATCTTGGTGATGTCTCAAGGGCCTAGAGGTTGTAAGTTCATTGACTACATGATCTTCATCTTCTAGGGTACTTCTTATTCCCCCTTGATCATTGCCTTCCAAATGTAGGTCTTGGATTCTTTGGGCAAGGGGTTGACATTCCTCTATATTCTTATCAATTGAGGCTTTTATAGGGTAGGTGTTGGTAGATTCATAAAAATCGGCATTAGAAGACTCCTCAATCACCTTTATCTGTTTGTTGTAAACTCTATAACCCCTACTAGTGGATGAATAACCAACTAGAATTCCTTCATCGGCTTTTGACTCAAACTTCATTAGGTTATCTTTGGTATTCAAAATATAAACCTTACATCCAAAGACCCTAAAGTAGTGGACTTGTAGAATTCTCCCATTCCACAACTCAAAGGGTGTTTTGCCTAGGAATCTATGTACCAAACCCCGGTTTTGAATGTAACAAGCGGTATTAACCGCTTCGGCCCAAAAGTAGCTAGGAAGGGAATATGCATTAAGCATAGTTCTAGCAGCTTCTTGTAGGGCTCTGTTTCTCCTCTCAACTACCTCATTTTGTTGAGGAGTCCTTGGACATGAAAATTCATGCTTGCACCCATTTTCCACACAAAATTATGAGAAACTTGAATTTTGGAACTCCCCACCGTGGTCACTCCTGATTCGGTTAATTTTGAGATGTTTTTCATTTTTTACCCTTTTACTGAACCCTATAAAAATTTCTAAGGTATCGTCCTTATATTTCTTTAAGAAAACTTATGTAAACCTAGAAAAATCATCTACAATAACTAAACAATATTTACTCCCTACTAGTGAGGGAGTACTATGGCAATCAAACAAGTCAATGTGTAAAAGCTCTAATGGTAAAGTAGTAGTGATTAGGGTTTTACCTTTGTGTGATGATTTTGATTGCTTACCCTCTTGGCATGCATCACACAATTTGGTCTTCTCATATTTGATCATAGGTAGCCCCTTCACCAACTCCTCCTTGGCCACTCTTGCAATGCTTCTCATGTTCACGTGCCCAAGTCTTCGATGCCACAACCACCCTTCTTCTTCTTTAGACATGAGACACTTAGGCAAATTGTTAGTAGCATAAGCAAGATCAAGATAATAAAGATTTGCCTCCCTATACCCTTCTAATATGACATTATCGGACTATTTTGTTTTATTAGGCACTTCTTAGCATGATATTCAACCCTATAGCCCGAATCACATAACTGACTTACACTAAGTAGATTAAATTTCATGTCTTTAATTAAAAGTACCTTATGGGTAGAAATTGTAGAAGATACCTTAATGGTGCCCCTAT
>JAGFNQ010004827.1:67704-112117 GCA_024364735.1 Boesenbergia rotunda
CTCTCCACTATGAAATCCTCCTTCAAAAGTGGAGAAACCTTTACAAGCATTGTCTTCCTCTTTACAAAATGCGATGAAGAGCGAGAGGAAGATCTGGAGACTAGTCGCACGAATAACACTTCGTTATAGTAGAAAAACCGTACCGTTCACGTGCGGAAAAGTTCCCTTTTTATAGGAGAACAGGACAACTTCGCAAGCTGTCCAGACCCACACCAGTCGACTGCCCCTGGGCAGTCGACTGACCTAGCAATAAATGCCAGCCAACGACTAGTTTTGGGGGGTTACTAGTCGACTGCCCTGGGGGTAGTTGACTGGTCCGAGGCTGTAAACTCTCTGTGAGTTTTGGCAGTCGACTGCCCTCTAGCCAGTCGACTGCCCTGCCTCTCAACTCACTTACAACCTCTCCAAACACTCTCCTTCACGTATGCCTTCAGGTATGCTCCCTTGGCTTGCCCCTTGAAGTCTTCTTCCTCTGGCTATCATCCCTCGAATGTGCACACAAGCCTTCCTTGGCTTGCCTCCATGCCACCCTTCATGTGTGCCCTTGAAGTCCACTTCCCGGCTTGCCCTTGGAGCTCTCCTCCCTCGGCTCTCGTCCCTCGGATATGTTCTCCACGTGTGATTCTCCAAGTCCTGCAAACTCAATCACACATATTAAATACAACATAACACCCTAACCTTAAACTTATTGGCACACACATCAAAACCATGATCTTCCCGATCATTCTTGGGCCGATTGCCTCAACAATCTCCCCCTTTTTGATGTGTGGCAATATGTTTAAGTTTAGGGATAAAATACCAGTCAACAAAGTAAATAACAGTAGCAATTGAAAAAACATAAGACATCAAAAACCTAAGAGGTAACCTCCCCCTTAATCCATGTCTTCTCCCATTTTCAATTCTACTCATAATCCAAGTTAAGTGTCAAACCTAACTTACCAACAAGCAACAACAAGAAATATAAGACATAGCAAAACCTAAGAGGTAGTCTCCCCCTTAATCTATGCCTTCATCCATTTTCCATCATACTCCAAGATTTTAACTTAAACCATGCATTTTTAAGCTAAAAATCTAACTTAAACCACTCATTTTCCCCCTTTGCACCATCAAAATGATTACCTCAAGCAACCCAAACCCATGGCATCAAATGAGAGAAATTTGGATTTCTGAAAAATAACTCAGCAGGCTGAAATCAGGCGTATCAGTCGATTGCCCTTGGGCAGTCGACTGATACTCTGTCAGTCTGATTTTTTAGCTTCTGAGTCGAATTTCAGAAACCTCCAATAAATTCCAAAAAATTCCAAAAATTGTAAAAATTTGCAGACATGTTTGAAATAATATAGTCTATCAAGGAAAAATATCAGTTCGTGAAAAATTTCAAACATGCTTGACTTTTGACCAAAGTTCAAAATTATTGAAAACCACTAAGTTTGTATCAATATTTCATCCTAGTTTTGCATTCATAGATCTTCTAAGCTCATGGCAAAACATATACAACATGAAATGGTTTTCAAATGTTTAAAATGTCCAACCATAATCTTTGGGCAACGTGTCCATTAATTAAACACTTGCTTTTCCCATGGTTGGTCTATTTTCAATGATTTGGATATATTTAATAATTCAACACTATGCCACAAGCATAAGTGAACCAATTGTATCATCCTAATGGATCAAGCACACTTTCCTATTGTGTTACTCCAAAGTTCATCCTATACCTCTATAAAACACATTCCAAGGCCTCTTCTTAAGGATGCAAACTCTGATTCGGGAAGAGGCTTGGTAAAAATGTCGGCTAGGTTTGATTTTGACTCAACATAGTGTAGTTCAATGTCTCCCCTTGCCACATGGTCCCTAATGAAGTGATGCTTCACTTCAATATGTTTTGTTCTAGAATGGTGAACCGGATTTTTGGTCAAATTGATTGTACTTACATTATCACACAAGACTTTGATCTTGGAGTAACGTAACTCATAATCTTCTAAGGTGTGCATGATCTAAAGTAGTTGGGATACACAACCACCCATTGCCACATATTCGGCTTCCGTAGTTGATAGGGCAATGCATGGTTGTTTCCTACTACTCCAACTAACTAAGGAAGACCCAAGGAATTGACACCCTCCACTAGTACTCTTCCTATCTAGCTTGCACCCCGCATAGCCCGAGTCGGTGTATCCAATAAGATCAACATTTGGGGTTCTAAGATACCACAACCCGACATTGAGGGTACCTTTTACATACCTTAGAATCCTCTTCACTACCACCAAATGGGACTCTTTGGCACATGATTGGTATCTTGCACACATACCTATCGCAAAAAGTATATTGGGTCTACTAGCGGTTAGGTATAATAGACTACCAATCATGCTTCGATATTGTTTAGAGTCTACCATTTTCCCTTCACTATCACTATCCATTTTCACATTCGTTCCTATAGGGGTAGATGCTACCTTAGCATTTTCTAAGCCATATTTCTTTAGCATTTCCCTAGCATACTTAGTTTGAAATACATGTGCCCCTTCACTTGTTTGTTTAACTTGAAGACCTAGAAAGAAAGTTAGCTCTCCTATAAGACTCATCTCAAATTCATCTTCCATACACTTGATGAATTGTTGTAGGAAGTCATTATTTGTGGACCCAAAGATGATATCATCTACATAAACTTGGGCCACAAATATGTCCTTATCCTTAGATTTTAGGAACAAAGTGTAGGATCATTTCTGTACACTAGAGGGGGGGGGGTGAATAGCGTTTCTTCAAATCTTTTTGTACCTACGTTGTTAGTTGTGCAGCGGAAATACAAACAAAATAAAACTAACAACAATAAACAACGCTAACAAACCCGATTTACTTGGTATCCACCCCGGACGGGTGACTAATCCAAGAATCCATTGGTGGATCACTCCCCGAATAACCTCCGGCTAGCTCTCATCGCTCCTTGTGGGTGGAGAAACCTCGCCACAATCTCAAGCAAACCACTGAGCACAAAGACTACTATCTTGCCTTTAACCAAGACAAGTTTCGTCAAGAATCTCAGCCACCATGAAGTCCTCTTTAAATAGGACTCGGGCTGAAACCCTCGCCACCAGTCGACTGCCCCAGGGCAGTCGACTGGTGCCATTGAAAATCGACCGTTGCACCCCAACGTTCGAATTTTCAGCCAACTCACCAGCCACCTACCAGTCGACTGGCCCCAGGGCAGTCGACTGGTCCAGGGCTGAGACCCTTCTGTGAGTTTCATTAGTCGACTACCCCCAGGCCAGTCGACTGGTCTGCTCACACACCTAAGGCTACCCTTACTGAGTACATTCCTCTCCGCACTCAAACCCTAGGATTTCTCGAGTACAATCACACAACACTCGTACTCTCACGACTCGACTGACTCCTCATTCGCAGCCTCGACTATTGCCTTCGCGCCCTCTTCATCTTCGGCTCCCGTCCCTCGGATGCACGCAAGCCTCCAGCTTGCCTCCATGCCATCCTTCATGCATGCCTCAAAGTCCGCACCTATAAGCTCATCGTCCCTGCTCTCCAAGGTCCCTTGGGTGCACACAAGCCTTCAGCTTGTCTCCATGCCACCCTTCACCGTACCGAGACCGTCCAGTCAAGTCCATATGTGTAACCTGTACAACCTGCATACTCAACATACACATATAAGATCACAAGGGTAAACCTAACTTAAACCCTTTGCCCAAACATCAAAACACTTGGTCACTCCGGACCACATATTGCCTCAACAATCTCCCCCTTTTTGATGTTTGGCAATACGTTTAAGTTAGGGAAACAAGATAGTAGTCAATAGCAAAAACCATGCTAAAACAAATGCATATGCAATGCATACATGGATCCTATCCCAAGACATCCTACACTTAACCCTACAAGTTAGGATTTTTTCGAAACGGGCTTTTTAAAACCTATCCCAAGGCTCCCCACACCTAACCCTCCAAGTTAGGACTTTCTCACACCTAACCCTCCAAGTTAGGATTTTTCCACACCTAACCCTCCAAGTTAGGACTTTTTCACACCTAACCCTCCAAGTTAGGATTTTCCACACCTAGTCCTCCAAGTTAGGATTTTCTCACACCTAACCCTCCAAGTTAGGATTTTTCCACACTTAACCCTCCAAGTTAGGACTTTTTCACACCTAACCCTCCAAGTTAGGATTTTCCCACACCTAAGCCTCCAAGTTAGGGCTTTTTCACACCTAACCCTCCAAGTTAGGATTTTCCACACCTAACCCTCCAAGTTAGGATTTTCATCAAAACGGGCTTTTTAAAGCTTTTCAAAAGCTCCCCCTACATTGGACTTACAAAGGCCTTTTAAGAACCTCTCTCAGGTTCCCCTTATGCCAAGAATGGAGCAACCATGCTCCCCCTTAACCTTAGCTCCCCCTAAACCTAGGGTCTCTAGCAAAGCAGTGTTTGGTTTCCCAACTTAAACCCAACACTTCTCCCCCTTTGCCATACATCAAAAGACCCCAATAATATCCCAATTATTGGTTCTTTTAATCCCCAATGATCCTAAACCAAGTGTACTAGCTCCCCATACACTCATTTCTATCATTTGGACCCAAGTCAGCTGCTGGATACCCACACCAGCCCCAGGGCTGTCGACTGATACGCTGAATATCCATTTTTCTGGCCAATTTCAGAATTGCGCCAGAAATTCCACAAATCTCCAAAAATTCCTAAATTTTGTGGAGAACATTGTGGTACCCATACCTACTTGGAAAAAATACATTTACCCATGTATCTATCACTATTCCTAAGTTTGACACAAAATCTAAAAATTTACTATGAATATCAAGGCAAACAAGGAGGCAACCTCCCCCTTAACCTATGCCTTCTCCCAATTTTCATTTACCAAGGTCAAGTTCTACCCAACTTGACACCATAACACCGAGTTAAGTTATACCCCAACTTAACATCACAACCTTTCCATGTCAAGTTAATCCTAACTTAACAACCCAAGTTTTCTATCCTAGAACCCTCTAAAGAAACCTAGAAAACCTGAAAAAGCCTAAAAGAAATTTGCAAGCACATTTGCTAGGATATACCCTATCCTAGAAAAATATAATTCCATGAAAAATATAAATGTGCTTGACTTTTGGTACAACTTCCAATTATCTCAAAAGATTGGCATTTTGTATCAACTTCCAAGTCTACTTCTAATTCCATGTGTTTGTCAAGACTAACCATTTCAATTCGACACATGAAATTGCCCTTAACTTTCCCTTCTTGATTTCTTAATCCTAAATACCTATGGAAAATTTTCATATCCTTTCATTCACCAAAACTTATTATCCAATATCATCTAATAACTTTCAAACCATATAATATCCAATCATGACATAAAATCCCTCAAGATAGCATGATACTTTCCTATGATTTTGATCTTGAAATCGCTGATCAACCAATATACCCTTTTTCACTTCAGCCTACTGACCAGTCGACTGCTCCCAGGGCAGTCGACTGCGAAAACTCACAGAAAGTTTTTAGGCTTTAGATCAGTCGACTGATACCTGATTTTTAGGTTTTCCAGTTGAATTTCAGAAATCCTTAAATAATTCTACAAATCTCCAAAAGATCTGAAATTTTGTGGGGAGATTTGTGAAGCCTATATCTACTTGGGAAAAATATGTTTCCAAATAAATATACTCTAGATCCCAAGATTGTCACGAAACTCAATTTCTCTAAAATGTATCATTCAAAACTTCTCCAAAAGTTCTAATTTTGACTTCTCTTCAATGTATCTTCTCATCCTTGATTATAATTCATTTCCAGCACTGAATTATATGGTGTTTACCCATTAAATCCTAATTTTATCAAATATAACCCTATTTTCACCTTTTTCTCCCTAAATTTCCTTTTAATATGCCAAAACCTAGGATTAAGACTTACCCAAGTCTTTCAAACCTTTTTGACACATTTCACCTAATTTCTTAGGAGAGAAACTCTTGAGATCCATTTACCATGGACCCCAAAGGCTCCTAGATCTCTCCCTTTAGCTCTTAGCCCTAGCCACCTCCCTAGGTGACTCAATCCATACTAGACCACACCGGTGAGCCTCCGATGATTCTTGACCTACAAACCTAACATTCTTAATCTTAGACACTTTGTCTTTGGTTAAGTTGTCCCTTTTACCCTTGGATGACACCCCCTTGCCATCCTTTGACTTCTCCTTTTTGCCATGATCATATGCCTTCCCAGCATATTTCTTTTTGTTGGTCTTGGAGGTCTTAGACCGGTAGCCCAATCTCGATCTATCATAGTTGGATTTTAAACTACCCAACACCATGTCTAAGCTCTTAGATCCAACCGTGAATCTTTCTAGGGCCTTTTCTAATGTATCAAGCCTTGCCCTCAAGGCTTGATTTTTCCTTTCCAAATTTCTAACCTTAGAGTCCACATGCCCACTTTGGACATTCCTAGATCTACCATCTTTTCTAGGCATAAATCTCCCCTTCTTAGGATTTATGCCTTGATCCTTAGGTACAAAAGTTCTAGGTTGATCATGATGCATGCTTTTCCTATGGTTATGATCTGCCTTGTTAATCCTAGTCCTATCATTATATCTAAAATCATGGTTATGCACAAGTAAGCAATTTTCATTAATTTTAGCATGCATGCATGGATAATTAATTATATTTTTAATATGCAAAGAGGAACTTGAAATTGAATTACATTTTAACCTAGGGTTAGGAATTACCTCCCTTACCCTTGGAGTTCCTCCTTGTTGTGATCTTTGCTTTTTCTCCCATCTCCTCAAGTGTCCCATTTTCTTGAGCTCTTTCTTCCTTGGACACTTGGTGTGATAGTGCCCTAGCTCACCACACATGAAGCATCTAATTCTTTTCTTCTTCTCTTGGGCTTCTCCAATCCTACAACCCACATTAGATTTAAAAGAATTTGAATTAGATTTTACCTCCTTTTTACCTTTCGGGCACTTGTCCTTATAGTGCCCCTTTTCGTTGCAACCAAAGCATGTGATGTGTTCCTTTCTCTTGACTTTGGTGGAGGTTGAGGTTTCTTCTTGCTCTTGTATGGATGAGGGTCTCTCCTCCCCCTCAATCCTTGAAGTTGATGCTTCCTCTTCTTCTCTTGAGGTGGATGCCCTCTCACTCTCTTCTTCTCCTTCACTTGTGGATGTGGACACTTCTGTTCCTTTTTCTTTTTCTTGGTCCACTGAATCCATTTCCTTTGGCTCTTCTTATGCTCGTGTAGGATTTTCATGGAGCGCTACTAGCTTGCTCCACAATTCCTTAGCATCCCTATACTCACCAATCCTATCCAAAATGTCATTAGGTATTAAATTGATTAACATTTTAATTACCTTGTTATTGATTTCGGATTGATGAATTTGCTCCTCGGTCCACTTCTTCTTCTTAAGAGTTCTTCCCTTTTTGTCCTTGGGAGAATCGAAGCCTATTTCTATACACATCCAATCTTCGATATTAGTCATTAGAAAATATGATATTTTACCTTTCCAATATGCGAAATCGTCGCGGTCGTACGAAGGTGGAATCCGGATATCCCATCCTAGCGGACCCTCTCCTTCCATTTTCCTCTAACCTTGCTCTTCTTGGCAGTTAGTCCAATCACGAGCGGTCCTTCGCTCTGATACCAATTGTAGGATCGTTTCCATACGCTAGAGGGGGGTGGGGTGAATAGCATTTCTTCGAATCTTTTTATACCTACGTTGTTAGTTGTGCAGCGAAAATACAAACAAAATAAAACTAACAACAATAAACAACGCTAACAAACCCGATTTACTTGGTATCCACCCTGGACGGGTGACTAATCCAAGAATCCGTCGGTGGATCACTCCCCGGATAACCTCCGGCTAGCTCTCGTCGCTCCTTGTGGGTGGAGAAACCTCGCCACAATCCCAAGCAAACCTTTGAGCATAAAGACTACTATCTTGCCTTTAACCAAGACAAGATTCGTCAAGAATCTCAGCCACCATGAAGTCCTCTTTAAATAGGACTCAGGTTGAAACCCTCGCCACCAGTCGACTGCCCCCAGGACAGTCGATTGGTGCCACTAAAAATCGACTGTTGCACCCCAACGTTCAAATTTTCAGCCAACTCACCAGCCACCTACCAGTCGACTGCCCCCAGGGCAGTCGACTGGTCTAGGGCTGAGACCCTTCTGTGAGTTTCATCAGTCGACTGCCCCCAGGCCAGTCGACTGGTCTACTCATACACCTAAGGCTACCCTTCCTGAGTACATTCCACTCCGCACTCAAATCCTAGGATTTCCTGAGTACAATCACACAACACTCATACCCTCACGACTCGACTGACTCCTCATCCGCAGCCTCGACTATTGCCTTCGCACCCTCTTCATCTTCAGCTCCCGTCCCTCGGATGCACACAAGCCTCTAGCTTGCCTCCATGCCATCCTTCATGCATGCCTCGAAGTCCGCACCCATAAGCTCATCGTCGCTACTCTCCAAGGTCCCTCGGGTTGCACACAAGCCTCCAGCTTATCTCCATGCCACCCTTCACCGTACCGAGGCTGTCCAGTCAAGTCCATATGTGTAACCTGTACAACCTGCACACTCAACATACACATATAAGATCACAAGGGTAAACATAACTTAAACCCTTTGCCCAAACATCAAAACACTTGGTCACTCCGGACCACAGATTGCCTCAATACAAAGTTGGGTCAATTGTTCCTCTCCTAAAACCCTTAGAAACTAGAAATGCAGAAAGCCTTTCATACCAAGCCCGGGGAGCTTGTTTCAATCCATACAAGGCTTTTCTCAATTTGTAAACATGTCTAGGATAGTTTGGGTCTTCAAACCCGGGGGGTTGTTCTGTTAGTGATATGAGAGAAGTGTCCTAAGGCAATCGCCTTATGATTGTAAACATTTATTTTAATAAATGATAATTCACTATTTGAGTGTACATGTTTGTGTATTTGATTGGGATCTTAAACTCATCTACTGAATGTCCGCAATATAATTCACAGTATAAGAGAATTTGTGATGGGATCACAACTAGTGATTATCTCTAAATGTGCAATTGTGAAGTATTGAAAATATCCCTAGTCGATGAATTGATAAAAACGGACACTATCAATTCTGTTGAGACTAGCATGAGTTATTCTCTAATCAGCTGATTCTCACTGGCTGGTGACATTGGGATGTCCGGAGATAAACATGGATGCTAGTTAAGGGAACTAGTTCATTGGAGTGACTAGCTGTAAAACTTCATATGGTTATCTATATAGATATATCAATGAAGTTCTTACTGCAGCTTAAGTGCGATGTTCCTTTGACTTGCGGTGTTCAAGTCATCTTGGTCATGGAGACTTATACTTTAACATCTTAAGCAAGCATCTCCAAGGAGGTGTGGACCCAGGATGATTGGGTATAAGCCGAAGTGCCCGAAGATGTTTGAACAACCTACAGAGGATTCACCACTCCTTGCGAGGAGATGTATACCCAGGCCTATCGTCGGATTGTTACTCAAAGCCTCTGGCCAGAGCATATCATGTTTAGAGTGTGGGTCTCTTAAATACATGAGAGTAATTAGAAATCCAAAGGACGAGAAAGACACTACTTGGGCTAGGTGTGACGTAGTCAGTCTAGTGGGGACTGACACAAACAGACCATGTCCTGAACCAAGTGGGTATAAGATGGTGAAGGGAATGAGGCACGATTCATTAGAGCTGCTGAAGGGTTTCAGAATTACTTCTGAGGTCAAACCGTTGATCTTTCGATTAATTGGGGGTCATGATGTACTACTAGGTGCCACTCATGATCGTTCTATAATTGGTTGATTATAGACGGCCAACATAAATCGAAAGCCTATTTAGTCACACGCACTACGAGTAATCCGAGGGATTTAAAATGAGTTGAAAATTGGATTTTCCGATCAAGAGAAATAAGTCGAATCTGAATTTATCAGAGGCGCAATGGAAGCTAAAAATGGCTAAGTCTTTTGAAGGCTTATTGGGTGAATTAAATGAGTTTAATTCGCGATCGATTCGGCTTGGTTTGGCCGGCTAAAGAGGGTGCCAAACCCCTTTGGTTTGGCCGGTCACATCAAGGGGAAGAAACCAATTTATTTGGTTTAATTAATAAAATAAATCTAGCGCGATTTGTTTTATAAATTATGGATAAATAAATTTGTGTAAAAAAATTTATATAAATAAATTTATAAAAATTTATTCTTTTATGGAAATTAAAATGATCCATGGAATGGTTTATTTTAATTTTATAAAATCAATTATGAATTGATTTTTTCATAATAAGAAAGTTTATAAATTTCTTGTAAAATTTATTCCATAATAAAAGGAGATATAGATTTGGTTTTATTATAAAGTTAGTTATAATAAAACTTGGCTTAAACGGAATAATTCATAAGAGAATTTATAGGATAAATTTGTTATGAAAATTCCGTTAAGAGGGAGACTTGGCAAGGGAGATGCTACTATATAAAGGAACCAAAGGCAAGCCTTTAATTCCAATTGAGTTATCAAGAGATTAGTAGCTCCTTCCCTTTCTCTCTTAATCTCTCCCTCTCCTTCTCCCTTCCCCTTAGGGCCGGCGCCCACATCCCCTAATCCTAGGGCCGGCGCCCAAGCTACACCACCTAGGGCCGGCGCTTCCTCCTCCTAGGGCCGGCGCAAGCTTCCATCAAGAAGGAACCGAAGAAGAAGAAGAAGAAGCGGATCGCATCTCCTACCTTCCCGGAATTTAGATTCCGATTCTTGGTGGTTAGTTTCCTTTCTTCTCTATTGATCTTCTAGTTGTGCCTTTAGAGAATCTAGTAGTTCTCGTCGGCACAAAACTCGTGACTTTGCGAAGTCATCCCGAAGAGAACTCGGCGTGGACGCGAATAGAGGCGAAGCTTCCAAGGGACGCTACGGTTGGATCTCGTCCCTCACTTCGAGTTACGCGAGGTACTTAGTAAATTAGTTTACTTTTCCGTAAAGTTTTAATTTATGATCATGTCCACACATCATAAGGTTGCATGCTAGATACGTGGTTGAAATAATTTAAGAAATTATTTTATGCTAATTCTTCCGCTGCACGTAAAAATTTAAAATTTTACGAACCCGTATCCTTGTCAACATGCACCCGGTCCCAACAGTGGTATCAGAGTCGGTTAGTGTTCGACATAATCATATAATTGTTTTGTGGAAAACTTTATTATGATCTCAATTTTGGAAAAATTTTCAATTATGGAAACTTTCCAATTATAATAAATTTTAGATTTAGGAATTTCAAAGTTTGGAAATCCTCATGAAATTTTGTAAACTTTTGAAATTTTCTAGTTTCTGAAATTTTATAATAATTGTGAAAACTTTCCATCTTTGGAAACTTTCCAATTTTGGAAAATTTTCTATTTTAGAAAATTTTCAATTTTGAAAATACGTAAGTTTTCTTTGTACCAGAAACTTACAATTATTCTGAAAACCTATTTATGAAATCTCGCAATTTTGGGCACTTTCTTTCAAGAAAGTCTAGACAAATTTATGGACAGTTAATTGACAATTAAATTTGAATTGGGTTTTAAATTTACAACAAAATTCTTTATTTTGGATTGAGCCTCGGGGAGCCGTCCAATTTAAAGTTAGTTGTTGTAATTTAATTTTCCAATTTTAAATGAAATTGTCATGTTTGATTTGGATTGAGCCTCGGGGAGCCGTCCAAATTGGATTTACAATGAATTACTTTTCTTTGGGTATCTGAGCCTCGGGGAGCCACCCTTAGAAAACAATTTGTTGTAATTAATTAAATCCATGAATAAAATATGATTTAAGAGGTGATGCTCTTACATATTGTTGTCTCCAAAATTAATTAGGAAAATGGTTTCCTATAGAGTTTTCTTAAATGAGATTTTCATGAAAATAATATGTAGTTGAATTAAGGGATTTGTCTCTTAATTTAATAAGATTTGATTTAGAGAAATCAAAGTCTTAAACATATTATTTCCGAAATTGATTATGACAATTTAGGAAATTGTTTCCCAAAACAATTCCTTTAATAAAGTATGAAATTAGAATTAGGAAATCCGGTTCCTAATTCAATTAATGAGACTTGATAAATTAAGTCACATACATACTTTATTAAGGAAATCGTTAGTCATGACATAAATATATGTCATGAATGTGCTTAGAAAAGAAAGGATGAGACCCAAAACCCCTTACAAAATATTAAGGCCAACACCTTCCATTAATATGGTTAGAATCGGAGTTTTGTTTCTCGTTTGGGTTGATGGACACATCCATGCCCGGCTTGAACCTCAACATGTTCAAACCATGGAATTAGTTTATGAATAATATAGTTGGAGTCAGAGGTCAATCCTTAGTTTTGGTTGTTGGACACATCCAAGCCTGACTAAACGGTTGAATGAGCTCCAACCATATTAAAACTATTTCTTGATTAATGGGTCAGCCTTAAGCTTGGAGCATCGATTTGTTGTGCCACAGCCAAGGTCGATGTAAAGAGAGGTGCAGTTGGGTGCTATGTATATTGATGCATAATTGTTAATGAGTTAACAACCCAATGATTTATGCAAACATTCAATTAGTTGATAGCATAAAGTGATAGTTACATATATATGATATGTAATTGGTTTAATTACCTACCTTCATAGCTAAGAACAACTTGATGGCCACAGCCATGGTGGTTCTTATCTATGGTTGGATATCAACCTATTTGGAGATGTTCCTACGATCTCCCGAATTGATAAAAAGGGTTATTCAATTTGAAAAATAAATAGGATTTTATTTATGTATGTTGATACATTCTTTATTCATTCTTCTCACATAAGCTCAATTTGTATTTCTAGGTTAATCACTCGATCATGTCTTCTCTGAATTTGTGTTCCATGTTGGACACCAATAAACTGACTGGGCCTAACTTCATGGTCTGGCTTCGAAACCTGAGGATTGTCCTCAAGGCAGAGAAGCTTGCTTATGTCCTTGAAGATCAACTTCCTAACCATCCTCTAGTAGATGCAACTCCAGACCAGTTAGTGGCCTATCAGAAACATGTGACCGATTCTGAACTTGCGAGTTGCATCATGCTAGCCTCTATGGTACCTGAGCTGCAAAAGCAGCATGAGCATATGGATGCTTATACCATCATCTTCCATCTTCATGAGTTGTTTGAAGAGCAGGCGAGATCCGAAAGGTTCGAAGTCTCTAGACTCCTCTTCACTACTAAGATGCAGGAAGGCACTTCTGCCTCACAGTTTGTGTTAAAGATGTTGGGGTACATTGAGCGACTGAGCACACTCGATTTTGCAATGGATCATGAACTAAGTATTGACTTAATTCTAAGTTGTTTGCCCAAAAGTTATTCACAATTTGTGATGAACTATCGGATGAACAAACTAGAGACTACCATTCCTGAGTTGCTCAACCTACAGAAGACTGAAAAGAAACCAAAAGGAACTTGCCATCATTGTGGCAAGGAGGGTCACTGGCGAAGAGACTGCAAGGTCTATCTTGAGTCCTTGAAGAATAAGGCATCCGATGCCCCATCCTCTTCAGGTATCTTCGTTATTAAATGTCACTCTATTTCTTCAAATACCTGGGTACTTGATACTGGGTGTAGCTCACATATATGTAATGACATACAGGGGCTAAGGAATAGAAGAAGACTTGTCAAAGGAGAAGCGAATTTGCGAGTTGGAAATGGAGCAAAGATTGCTGCTGTTGCCATCGGAACATATTTGCTAAAGCTCCCCACTGGACGTGTCTTAGAATTAGATAATTGTTATTTTGTTCCTTCGTTAATAAAGAACATTGTATCTATTTCATGTTAGAATGAAAAGGGTTATCATTTAACTTTTAGTAACAATTGTTGTTACATAACTTTAAATGGCGTTCTTTATGGGAATGGAACTTTGTGCAATGACATCTACACGTTAGATTTATCCAGTGACGTTTTCAATATCGAAGTTAGCAATAAACGTGCTCAAATAGATAATCGAATAGACTCCTACACGTGGCATTGTCGTCTTGGCCATGTAAGTAAGAAACGCATGACCAAATTACACCGATGTGGAATTTTGGAAACATTTGAACTCGGTTCATTTGATACATGCGAATCATGCTTAAAAGGCAAGATGTCTAAATTACCCTTTTCCGGAAAAGGTAATCCAGTGGGAGAATTGCTTGGTCTAATACATACTGATGTATGTGGACCAATGTCAACTCTTGCACAAGGAGGCTATAGCTACTTCATCACCTTTATCGATGATCACTCACGATTCGGGTATGTGTTCTTGATGAAACACAAATCTGAAGCTTTTGAGAAATTCAAAGAGTTCAGAAATGAGGTAGAGAAACAGCTTGGCAAAAGTATTAAGATACTTCGATCCGATTGGGGTGGTGAATACTTGAGTCAAGAGTTTCAAGATTATCTTAGGGACAATGGGATATTGTCCCAATGGACTCCGCCGTATACACCACAGCATAATGGTGTATCTGAGAGGCGCAACCGAACCTTGATGGACATGGTTAGGTCGATGATGGATCATGAAACTCTTCCAAAATCCTTTTGGGGCTATGCACTTAAGACAGCTGTTTACTTGCTAAACAGAGTCCCGACCAAGGTAGTCTCTACTACTCCATATGAGACATGGAATAGTAAGAAACCCCACTTAACTCACCTTAAAATATGGGGTTGTCCTGCTTATGTGAAGCGGATTGTATCAGATAAATTGGATGCTAAGTCTGATAAATGTCTATTTATTGGATACCCTAAGGAAACGAAGGGCTACCAATTCTATCATCCCTTGGAACAAAAGGTGTTTGTTTCAAGGCATGCTGTATTTCTGGAAAAAGAATTTCTTTTACAAGAAAACAGTGGGAGTGGCATTGAACTTGATGAAGTTCAAGAAACTCCAATAGACATTACAGAGACACCTAGTCTAGACCCACAACCAATACCTCATAATGATGAGCTATCAGTTGAACCTAAAACAACACCACCTCTTTGTAGGTCTGATAGGACACGCAATATTCCAGAGAGATACGGATTTCTCGTAAGTGAATCGAACGACGTGTTACTCATAAGCGATGACGAACCTATCAGTTATGAAGATGTTCTGAAAAGTTCAGAAAGGGACAAATGGCTTGAGGCCATGAAGTCGAAAATGGATTCCATGTACGAAAACCAAGTATGGGACTTGGTTAACCCACCTGAAGGGATTAAGCCCATAGGGTGCAAGTGGGTTTTCAAGAAGAAAACCGACATGGAAGGTAATGTAGTTACCTTTAAGGCTAGATTAGTGGCAAAGGGATATCGTCAGAAACAAGGAATTGATTATGACGAAACCTATTCGCCAGTAGCTATGCTTAAATCCATTCGGATGCTCCTAGCCATAGCAGCTCATTATGATTATGAGATATGGCAAATGGATGTGAAAACAGCTTTCCTTAATGGAAACCTGCTTGAGGATGTATACATGATACAACCTGAAGGTTTCACATCGGTTGACAAAACCAATGTATGCAAGCTTCGACGATCCATATATGGACTGAAGCAAGCATCTAGGAGCTGGAACATCCGTTTTGATGAGACAATCAAAGAGTTTGATTTCTCACAAAATCCTGACGAACCTTGTGTGTACAAGAAGGTTAGTGGGAGTGCAGTCGTATTTCTAGTATTATATGTCGATGACATATTACTTATAGGAAACGATATATCAGTCTTACAGACAGTTAAAATTTGGTTGTCCAAAACTTTCTCCATGAAAAACCTGGGAGAAGCAACCTATATCCTTGGGATTAGAATCTATAGAGATAGATCAAAACGGTTGCTTGGTCTTTCGTAGTCTACATATATAGACCGAGTGCTAAAAAGGTTTAGCATGTCCGAATCCAAGAAAGGTTACCTTCCCATCAGGCATGAGATCAACCTTTCAAAGTCTATGTGTCCACGCACAGAAGACGAGAGGATTTGCATGAATAAGATACCTTATGCATCCGCGATAGGATCTATCATGTATACTATGTTATGTACAAGGACCGATGTATCGTATGCTTTGAGCGTCACAAGCAGATACCAGTCGGATCCAGGAATGGATCATTGGGCGGCTGTCAAGACAATCCTTAAGTACTTAAGAAGGACTAAGGATGTGTTCCTAATATATGGAGAAGGAGATATGGTAATACGTGGGTATACAGATGCCAGTTTCCAGACAGATAAGGATGACTCCAAATCGCAGTCTGGATACGTATTTACTTTGAATGGAGGCGCAGTAAGTTGGAAAGGTTCCAAACAAGACACCGTAGCGGATTCTACCATGGAAGCGGAATATATCGCAGCTTCAGAAGTAGAAAAGGAAGCAGTCTGGATCAAGAAGTTCGTCTCTGAACTTGGCGTGGTTCCAACCATTGATGAAGTAGTGCCGGTTTACTGCGACAACAATGGAGCTATTGCACAAGCAAAGGAACCAAGGTCTCATCAACGATCCAAACACGTGCTTCGCCGCTATCATCTAATCAGAGAGATTATAAGTAGGAATGATATACAAATTGAGAAAATTCCCACCGAAAGGAATTTAGCGGATCCTTTAACTAAGGCCTTGCCTTAGAGCAAGTTTGAGGGTCATGTTAGAGCCTGTGGTATTGGATACCGTAGCGATTGGCATTAGGCCAAGTGGGAGTTTGTTAGTGATATGAGAGAAGTGTCCTAAGGCAATCGCCTTATGATTGTAAACATTTATTTTAATAAATGATAATTCACTATTTGAGTGTACATGTTTGTGTATTTGATTGGGATCTTAAACTCATCTACTGAATGTCCGCAATACAATTCACAGCATAAGAGAATTTGTGATGGGATCACAACTAGTGATTATCTCTAAATGTGCAATTGTGAAGTATTGAAAATATCCCTAGTCGATGAATTGATAAAAACGGACACTATCAATTCTGTTGAGACTAGCATGAGTTATTCTCTAATCAGCTAATTCTCACTGGCTGGTGACATTGGGATGTCCGGAGATAAACATGGATGCTAGTTAAGGGAACTAGTTCATTGGAGTGACTAGCTGTAAAACATCATATGGTTATCTATATAGATATGTCAATGAAGTTCTTACTGCAACTTAAGTGCGATGTTCCTTTGACTTGCGGTGTTCAAGTCATCTTGGTCATGGAGACTTATACTTTAACATCTTAAGCAAGCATCTCCAAGGAGGTGTGGACCCAGGATGATTGGGTATAAGCCGAAGTGCCCGAAGATGTTTGAACAGCCTACAGAGGATTCACCACTCCTTGCGAGGAGATGTATACCCAGGCCTATCGTCGGATTGTTACTCAAAGCCTCTGGCCAGAGCATATCATGTTTAGAGTGTGGGTCTCTTAAATACATGAGAGTAATTAGAAATCCAAAGGACGAGAAAGACACTACTTGGGCTAGGTGTGACGTAGTCAGTCTAGTGGGGACTGACATAAACAGACCATGTCCTGAACCAAGTGGGTATAAGATGGGGAAGGGAATGAGGCACGATTCATTAGAGCTGCTGAAGGATTTCAGAATTACTTCTGAGGTCAAATCGTTGATCTTTCGATTAATTGGGGGTCATGATGTACTACTATGTGCCACTCATGATCGTTCTATAATTGGTTGATTATAGACGGCCAACATAAATCGAAAGCCTATTTAGTCACACGCACTACGAGTAATCCGAGGGATTTAAAACGAGTTGAAAATTGGATTTTCCGATCAAGAGAAATAAGTCGAATATGAATTTATCAGAGGCGCAATGGAAGCTAAAAATGGCTAAGTCTTTTGAAGGCTTATTGGGCGAATTAAATGAGTTTAATTCGCGATCGATTCGGCTTGGTTTGGCCAGCCAAAGAGGGTGCCAAACCCCTTTGGTTTGGCCGGCCACATCAAGGGGAAGAAACCAATTTATTTGGTTTAATTAATAAAATAAATCTAGCGCGATTTGTTTTATAAATTATGGATAAATAAATTTGTGTAAAGAAATTTATATAAATAAATTTATAGAAATTTATTCTTTTATGGAAATTAAAATGATCCATGGAATGATTTATTTTAATTTTATAAAATCAATTATGAATTGATTTTTTCATAATAAGAAAGTTTATAAATTTCTTGTAAAATTTATTCCATAATAAAAGGAGATATAGATTTGGTTTTATTATAAAGTTAGTTATAATGAAACTTGGCTTAAACAAAATAATTCATAAGAGAATTTATAAGATAAATTTGTTATGAAAAATTCCGTTAAGAGGGAGACTTGGCAAGGGAGATGCTACTATATAAAGGAACCAAAGGCAAGCCTTTAATCCCAATTGAGTTATCAAGAGATTAGTAGCTCCTTCCCTTTCTCTCTTAATCTCTCCCTCTCCTTCTCCCTTCCCCTTAGGGCCGGCGCCCACATCCCCTAATCCTAGGGTCGGCGCCCAAGCTACACCACCTAGGGCCGGCGCTTCCTCCTCCTAGGGCCGGCGCAAGCTTCCATCAAGAAGGAACCGAAGAAGAAGAAGAAGAAGCGGATCGCATCTCCTATCTTCCTGGAATTTAGATTCCGATTCTTGGTGGTTAGTTTCCTTTCTTCTCTATTGATCTTCTAGTTGTGCCTTTAGAGAATCTAGTAGTTCTCGTCGGCACAAAACTCGTGACTTTGCGAAGTCATCTCGAAGAGAACTCGGTGTGGACGCGAATAGAGGCGAAGCTTCCAAGGGACGCTACGGTTGGATCTCGTCCCTTACTTCGAGTTACGCGAGGTACTTAGTAAATTAGTTTACTTTTCCGTAAAGTTTTAATTTATGATCATGTCCACACATCATAAGGTTGCATGCTAGATACGTGGTTGAAATAATTTAAGAAATTATTTTATGCTAATTCTTCCGCTGCACGTAAAAATTTAAAATTTTACGAACCCGTTTCCTTGTCAACATGCACCCGGTCCCAACATGTTCTACATAGACCTCTTCCTTAATGACTCCATTAAGGAATGCCGACTTCACATCCATTTGGTGAAGTGTGAAACCCATGTGAGCGACATAGGCTAGTAGAATTCTAGTGGACTCTAATCTAGCTAAGAGGGCATAGGTCTCATCATATTCTAGTCCCTCAACTTGGTTGAACCCCCTAGCTACCAATCTAGCCTTATTCCTAGTAATCTTATCTTGGTCATCTAGCTTGTTCCTAAAAACCCATCTAGTGGTTACAATGGTGCTATCATTGGGTCTAGGAACCAACTCCCAAACTTCACTTCTTTCGAATTGAGTTAGCTCTTCTTGCATGGCTAGAACCCAATCTACATCACTTAATGTCTCATCAATAGACATAGGTTCTAATTGAGAGATTAAAACAATTTGACTACTTTGGTCTCTAAAATAGGACATAGTCCTTACTCCTTGAGTGACATCACCCACTATTTGGTCAATAGGGTGATCTTGGTGATGTCTCAAGGGCCTAGAGGTTATAGGTTCATTGACTACAGATCCTCATCCTCTAGGGTACTTCTCCCTCCCCCTTGATCATTGCCCTCCAAATGTAAGTCTTGGATTCTTTGGGCAAGGGGTTGACATTGCTCTATGTCCTTATCAATTGAGGCTTTCCTAGGGTAAGTATGTGTAGATTCATCAAAATCAACATTAGTAGACTCCTCAATGACTTTGGTCCTTTTGTTGTAGACCCTATAACCCCTACTAGTGGATGAATAGACAACTAAAATTCTCTCATCCGCTTTTGATTCAAATTTCCTTAGATCATCCTTAGTGTTCAAAATATACACTTTACACCCAAAGACTCTAAAGTAGTGGACTTATGGAATTCTCCCATTCCACAACTCAAAGGGGGTTTTACCTAAGAACCTATGTACCAAAACTTGGTTTTGAATGTAACAAGCGGTATTAACCGCTTCGACCCAAAAATAGCTAGGAAGGGAATATGCATTAAGCATAGTCCTAGCAGCTTCTTGTAGGGCTCTATTTCTCCTCTCTACCGCCCCATTTTGTTGAGGAGCCCTTGGGCATGAAAATTTATGCTTATACCCATTTTCTACACAAAATTGTGAGAAGCATGAGTTTTGAAACTCCCCACCATGGTCACTTCTAATTTGGTTAATCTTTAGGTGTTTTTCATTTTCTACCCTCTTACTAAACCCTATAAAGATTTCTAAGGTATCGTCCTTATGTTTCAAAAAGAACACCCATGTAAATCTAGAAAAGACATCTACTATAACTAAACAATATTTACTCCTTACAAGTGAGGGAGTACTATGACAATCAAAAAGGTTAATATGCAAAAGCTCTAAAGGTAAAGTAGTGGTGGTTAGGATTTTACCTTTGTGTGATGATTTTGATTGCTTACCCTCTTGGCATGCATCAAACAATTTGGTCTTCTCATACTTGATCATAGGTAGCCCCTTCACTAGCTCCTCCTTTGTCACTCTTGCAATGCTCCTCATGTTGACGTGCCCAAGTCTTCGGTGCCACAACCACCCTTCTTCTTCTTTAGACATGAGACACTTAGGCAAATGGTTAGAAGCATAAGCAAGATCAAGATAATAAATGTTAGCCTCTCTATACCCTTCTAGTATGACATTATTGGACCCATTTTGTTTAATAAGACATTTTCTAGCATGAAATTCAACCCTAAGGCCCACATCACATAACTAACTTACATTAAGTAAATAAATTTCATGTCTTTAATTAAAAGTACTTTGTGGATAGAGATTGTATGAGATACCTCAATGGTGCCCCTACCAATAATTTTGAGTTTCCCACTATTTCCAAAGGAAACTGTCCCTTCTCTTAGGTAGCTTATAGTGGTGAACTTGCTCACATCTCCGGTCATATGTCTTGAGCATCCACTATCTACTATCCACATGTTTGAGGCATCCTTGACTCTTACCTATACAACATGGAAAATGTAATCTTTTGGTATCCAAATTTTTGATCCACAAGCATCATTTAAAAATTTCTTTGGTACCCAAGCCTTCTTTATATTTCCCTTAGCCCCTTGTCTCCTAGATGCACCATTTCTACCCATGAGTGAGACAAAAGCCACTTCCTTGGTCTTTGGCCTATATCCTAACCCGACCTTCTTATAGACAGCTCTTTGACTGTTTATTATTATGTCAAGGTTACTAGAGCCGACTTGAAACTTTCTAAGTGCCTTGGTTAGGTCTTCTACCTTTTTCCTTAGTTCCTTATTTTCATTTTCAAAGCATGAATCATGTGACATAAGAGAACAAGCATGCAAGTCTTCCTTAAGTTTTGTAGATTCTACTCTAAGCATGACAATTTCATCTTTCAAGTCCTTAATTTTATTTCTAGCTTTAGCTAAGTCCATATTGGTACTAGAAATAATTTTAACCAAGGTTGAAGAGGGTAAGCTATATACCTCACTTACCGACGCCTCTGATTCGGATGATGATGATGAGCCACTTTCTTCTTCACTACTTGAGCTTCTCTCATCATCTGATGACTCTGAGTGGTCCACTCCCATAAGCGTAAAATAGGACACTTGCTCCTCTTCCTCCTCCAAGAATGATGGACCATCCCAGGTCGCCTTGAGGTTGGTGGCACTCTTCTCCTTTCCTTTTGACCTTTTCTTTTCACTTCTCTTCTTTTCTTCCCTTCTCTTTAGTTGGGGACACTCATTCTTCATGTGTCCCTCTTGGTGGCAGTTGTAGCAGATAATGTCTTTTGCCTTGCTCTTACTCTTGGATCCTTTCCTAGCATAAGACTTGTTAGAAAAACTTTTAAATATCCTACGCATTTTTCTTACCATAAAGGCCTCTTGGTCGCTGTCCATAGAGGCACTGGACTACTCTGGGTCGGATGAAGAGGAGTAGACCACCTTCTTCTTCTTCTTCTTCTTCATCTTTTTCTTCTCCTTTTCTGCAATGAAAGCTATACCTTTCTCTTTGGCCGAAACATTAGCTTGCTCATTTAATTCGAATTTGCAAAATAAATCATCTAATTTAACTATAGACAAATCCCTTGATACTTTGTAGGCATCAACCATTGATGCTCACAAGGTTATTCTCGGGAAGGATTGTAGAATGTACCTTACGAGATCCCGATTTTCAACTTTCTCTCTAATCACATGGAGTTCATTGATGATCTCCTTTACCCTTCCATGCAGCTGGCTCAAGGTCTCATTGGTCTTCATAGATAGTGATTGGAGCTGGGCAATGAGTAGATCCTTCTTTGCCTGTCTTGACTCGTTGGACCCTTCATTGAGTTTAACAAGTTTCTCCCATAGTTCTTTGGCGCTCTTGAACAACCCCACTTTGTTGAGTTGCTCCTTTGAGAGCCCGCACTGAAGTGTGGTGGTAGCCTTCGCGTTGGCT
Organism: Boesenbergia rotunda; assembly: GCA_024364735.1. Taxonomy (NCBI): domain Eukaryota; kingdom Viridiplantae; phylum Streptophyta; class Magnoliopsida; order Zingiberales; family Zingiberaceae; genus Boesenbergia; species Boesenbergia rotunda. The sequence goes on from JAGFNQ010004827.1 coordinate 90,023, forward strand.
TGCACCTTCTTCATAACTTCCTTCGACCATGCTCTCATAGGTAATGGCTCTCCTCTTTCGTCAACGGGTGCATCAAATCCATCAACAACACTTATCCAGTTTTCAATATCATTCATCAAATAATATTGCATTCTACCTTTCCAGTATACGAAGTCGTTCTCGTCGAAGAAAGGAGACCGTGTAGTGCTATAACCCTCTTGAAACGCCATTTTCTTTTACTCCGGTCGACGGTGAGTTCTCCCGAAGCGAACCGGCTCTGATACCAATTGTACGATCGAAGGCGTTGCTAGAGGGGGGGGGGTGAATAGCACTTTTTCCGAATTCACTACAAGATTGTTAGCGCAATACAACAAAAATATAATAAAAAACAAGAAAGCAATGCTAACACAGGAATTTTACTTGGTATCCACCCCGAAAGGTGACTAATCCAAGGATCCACGTGGTTGCACACTCTCCACTATGAAATCCTCCTTCAAAGGTGGAGAAACCTTTACAAGCGTTGCCTTCCTCTTTACAGAATGCGATGAAGAGCGAGAGGAAGATCTGGAGACTAGTCGCACGAACAACACTTCGTTACAGTAGAAAAACCGTATCGTTCACGTGCGAAAAAGTCCCCTTTTTATAAGAGAACAGGACAACTTCGCAAGCTGTCCAGACCCGCACCAGTCGATTGCCCCTGGGGCAGTCTACTGGCCTAGCAATAAATGCCAGCTAATAGCTAGTTTTGGGGGGTTACCAGTCGACTGCCCCCAGGGCAGTCGACTGGGCCGAGGCTGTAAACTCTCTGTGAGTTTTGGCAGTCGACTGCCCTCTGGCCAGTCGACTGCCCTGCCTCTCAACTCATATACAACCTCTCCAAACACTCTCCTTCATGTATGCCTTCAGGTATGCTCCCTTGGCTTTCCCCTTGAAGTCTTCTTCCTCTAGCTTTCGTCTCTCGGATGCGCACACAAGCCTTTCTTGGCTTGCCTCCATGCCACCCTTCACGTGTGCCCTTGAAGTCCACTTCCTGGCTTGCCCTTGGAGCTCTCCTCCCTCGGCTCTCGTCCCTCGGATATGTTCTCCACGTGTGATTCTCCAAGTCCTGCAAACTCAATTACACATATCAAATATAACATAAGACCCTAACCTTAAACTTATTGGCACACACATCAAAACCATGATATTCCCGATCATTCTTGGGCCGATTGCCTCAAGAGGTTTTACTTGGTTCTGAGCCACGGTCGGCTCCTACTCCAAGGCCTACGGTCCTTGACCGTTTATTTTGGGCAATTCTATATTTGGGAAATCTTTTACAACTTGACAGTACATATATAGAATTGGAAATTGAATTAGCAATACTTTCGTAATTTAAATTTACCGACGCCCGAGGTGGATCGAATTTTGGAGCAGAGGGTCATCGTCGGCGTAGGAATCTCGAAGTCGGAGGTTGTCGGAGCGTAGTGCTTGAACGAAAGTGCTTGGAGAGTTAAGAGCGATGTTCTTCGAAGCCTTGGGGGTGAACCCCCTTTTATAGCACCCATGGGGGCGCCTGTGTCGATGGGGGCGCCTACACGTGGCCTTTCCTGCGTGATCTCTTATCCGCAGGCTCGGTCAACGCTTATCTATCTTCACAGGGGCGCCTGAGCTGATGGAGGCGCCCGTATGGTCTCGGGCGCCTGAGTTGAGTATGTCCAGAGGCTTCGTGGCAGTTTTGCTTCGCTTGCTTTGGTTTAGCCTTCAACTGGGGCGCCCGTATCCATACGGGCGCCTAGCCCCAGTGAGGCACCTCACTCCATTGAGGCGCCTCAGCTGTAGAAACTCAGTCCTTCGATCCCTGCAGCCAAGGTTAGTTCCAAAACAAAAAAGAAGCAAACATGTTAGCCATTATTTACAGCCTAAGCTGTCTTGGTTCTGACTTTGGGTCTCCCAAATGGAACCCTAGGTCGAACCGACGCCTAATGTTCCCTCCTACGGGGAACGCGCCCTCACCTACTCCTCTCGGGAGAATTTACCTTTTTGCCAACCGGCTCCTCCGGTTGGACTTTTGCCCAGCTTTACTCACTAGGTCTTCGTGCCCAGTCTGTGACCAGGTCTTAGTGCCCAGCTTTACTCATCAGGTCTTCGGTGCCCAGCCCTCGGCCAGGTCTTAGTGCCTAGCCCTCGGCCAGGTCTTAGTGCCCATTCCACGACCAGGGCTTATTGCCCAACCTTATGTCAGGACTTAGTTGCCTAGCCCGCGACCAGGACTTAGTGCCCAATTCTTAGAACCAGGACTTCGTGCCTAGTGTTCCTAGGACTTTTCCTGCACACTTGAGTAACATCTTTAGAGCACCAATAATACTTAACTTTGAACCCTTTGCCAATATCAAAACAAGGTTCGATATGGTGCTTCCGGCACCAACAATAGTGACAACATCTCATGCACTAGCTAACTGCCCATCTCGAGGGGACCATGACCAGTATATTCTTGAGAGTTGGATGAGTAAAACTATGCCCTTAGACTTAGAATTTATAGCCTAAATTGAGAGATGTTTTTTTTAAAACATAACTTTGAGACAATTTCATACAACCTCATCGAAGAGCCTAGGTCTATCATACTTACTCATTAACACAACTAAAGGATTTCAAGGACTTCCTTGATTAAGACCATGTCAAGTGTCTGAAATTTGGGACAATGACTTTAGGTACCTCAGATATGTTTTAAATGAAGTTTTTGCGTACCTTACATCTTCGTAACCATACTCTCTAACATGGATTTCACAACATAGATAGAGAGATGTGAGGTTTTTTTTTTAAATTTTCACAATCTTGAAATAATTTAGAAATAAACTCATTAAAGGATCTAAGCTTGTCATACTTACTCACCAATATCACTCAAAGGTTCCTATGACTCCCCTAGTTTAGACCATGTAAAATTTTAAAATTAAGAACATTTAGGGTCATCGAGTTTTGATCGGAACTTGTTGACCTTATGAATCTCAGAATCATTTCAAACTAGGGCATTACACTCTCAGAAGCCTCTTGAGTGTAACTGTAACGATCCAAAAAAATTTCTTAATATTTTTCTTAAAATATTGAGCATGTCTAGATAATTTTCCGAAAGACCTAGAAATATTAGTACGAACCTTAGCCTGGAGATCCACGATTATCTCGTTTGAATTGAGAAACTAAGTACTAATGGGCCTTATATGAGCTTTCTAGTACCATGATTATTGGTGGATTTTAGGTAAAACTTAATATAAAAATAAATGGATTTTGATTAGGGATATTAGCATGATTATGGATGAATTTTAGGAGAATTTTCGGAAATAAGGAAAAATAAAAATAAAATAAAATAAAAATAAAGTGTATGCACCAAGGATTGAACCTTGGACCTCTTGGACCACCATGCATGCACCAACCAATTCACCTAGCAAGGAGTGCTATGAGGGAATGAAGTGGATTTTAGTTAAGGCTTGGGAAAGAATGAAGAGTCATCAAGGGAAGAGACACCATGACTCTTCACTTACCCTCCTTAATGTGGCATAAAAGCATAAGAGAAGGAGTTACATTTCTCCTCTCTTCTTCCATCAAGTCATTTGCTCTCCTCTTCTTCTTCCTCCCCTCCTAGCCGAAACCCCAAGCCCCCTTCTCCCTTGGGAAAAGTTCACATAAGCCTCTATCTTGAAGATCTAAGGCCCTCTACAAGGATACAAGGGCTAAGGAGAAGTTTAGAGACAAGGAGGTTCTCTTGTTATTTTCTATTCAAAGTTTATAAGCAAGATCAAGGAAGGTAAGACCCCTCTCACCTGTGGTACGATAGTTTATGAGTTGTTTAACATGAAAGAAGTTCTTGTTGGCATCCCATGGTTAGAAATCTATAGTTAGGGTTTATGGAGTTTTCGGCCAAGCAAGATATTGGGCGAAAGATCATGCTAAAAACTTTTCTTATGCTTCCAAATGTTTATTTATGATAAGTTAAGCACAAAAGGTAAAACTTTGGGAAGTTTTGAAGCACCCTAAGAACCCCTTAGGGTTTTGGCCACCTTCAAGTATAGGGTTAGATTTAATCTTCAACTCTTCAAGCATGCTTAGTATGTCTTGCTATGATATAATATGGATGAAAATGGTGACTTATATGAATTTTCCTATGGGCTTGTTACCCTTATAGGGTTTCGGCCAAACCATGTTCTAGGTCTAAGGCTTAGTGTTAAATTCAATCAAGGGTCCAAATGGGTTTCCTATGGCATGATATGTAAGGGTTGGATGATAACCATGACTATGGAAATTTTTTTCGAAGGACCCATGGTCCTTAAGGTTTCGGCCAATACCCAAACTTAGGGTTTGGTTTGGGTTAGGGCCTCAAGGATGCATGTTTATAAGTTACCATGATGTTAGTACATAGTTAAGCATGATGTAAGGATCTTTATATTACAAAAATCTTAGTTTATGTGTTATGTAACATGACCTTGTAAGTTAGATTTTATGTTATGCTTTACTCATGAATATTTAGATCATATACCATGGATATATGTAATTGATGTAGGAGTATGTTATGATAAATAGAATGATGCATGTATGTTGATAAATGCTTAGAATATATTTATGGCTTTATGAAGGTATATGCATGTTTTATGATGAATGCCATGAACCCTAGTAGTATGTGCCATGTTATATGTAGCTTACCATCCATGCTTTATGATGACTACTAAGATTATGTATGCTAGATGAAAGGTATTATGTATGAAGTGCGTGTTTATTTATGTATCATGATCATACAAGCTTTATGAACCAAGATAATGTTTATGACTAGAAACATGATTATGCATGTACGTTCTATTTTATGAACAAAGAATGATAAGTATGAATGAAGATGATGGTTATGCCTTAAGTATGAATGATAAGTATGAATGATGAAGCATGCATAGTATTTTATTTTTATGAATGGGCTTGTACCAGACCGAAGTAAGGGTCCAAGGGATGGGCACCTTAAGAACGCCCCGATTCTGGACTACCGAAGCTGTCCACGGTTCTGGGACTACCGAAGCTGTCCAACAGGGATGGGCACCTTAAGAACGCCCCGGTTTTTGGAACTACCGACTATGCTGTTCCTACCCTAGTAGGTCGGGGCTCGCTACCTCGTATTTACTTAGGGATACGCGCTTATGATGTATGTATGTGGTACAAGCCGGGGACTCCAATGATGTTATGTTTATGTTAAGCATTTAAAAGTATGATTTCAAAACTAAGCATCCTTATGTAGTAAATGTATTTTTCTCATGCATTCATTCATGTCATGCATCACGCCAGGGTAAGTATATTTTATGCTTATGTTATGTTAAGACTATGCCCATGTATGCTAAGAATTATGCCATGAATAAGTAGGTCCCATATTCATGTATGCTAAGAATTATGCCATGCATAAGTAGGTTCCATGTTCATGTATGCTAATAAATATGCCATGATAAGTATGTTTCATGTTCATGTAGGCTAAGAAAGATGCCATGATAAGTTTGTTTCATGCTCATATATGTTAAGAATTATGTTATGCTAGGTATGTTGTAGATTTATGTTTATATTATGAATCATGCTATGTTAGTTGCTCATATGGTTATGACTTACGCCAAGATTATGCTTATGCTTTATGTTCAGAATTATGTTATGTTAGATACTTGATATGTTTATGTTTAAGTGACGTATGGTTTTAGTGAGTAGGAAAGAGTCTTACTAAGCCTGTGTGCTTATAGTCTTATTTTCCTCGTACCGCAGATCAAGCAAGAAGTTACTAAGGGAAGCAGCAGGAGGGGCAAGAGCATGTGTGTGGGTGGCAGTGACTTGGCAAAGGATCCTTTTATTTGCACATATTGCATGTCTTGGGTGTTGGAAATGCCTCCTTAGATTTTATGTTATGTTTATAATGGTTATGCCTAGTGAATGACTTAAGACTCATAATGCTATGTTTACGAATAAGTTACTTGCTACTTATGATGATGATGAATAAGTTATGGAATGATTAGGTTATGATGTCATGCATGTCGTTAATATGCTAAGCCCAATGACCCTAGGTTCATGAATGACAAGTTTAGGCATGTATAGATGTTTCATGTATTAGTTGCATGGTTAAAAGCATGTGTAGAAGAAAAAAATTTTCCGCTGCATTAAGATGTTTTTATGCACATGTATGTTTAGCGTAACGACGCCTTTCTCGCCACACCACAAGGTGTGGGAAAAAGTCGGGCGTTACAGTAACCATGCCCTCAAACATAGATTCGATTCTCAGATTGAAAGATGTGGATTTTTGAAATCTTCACAATCTAGAAATAATTTGACATGAACTCGTTAAAGGGCCTAAGTCTGTCATACTTACTCACCAACAACATAAAAGGATTCCTAAGACTTCCGCTGTTTAGTTCTTGTCTTTTAAAATTTTGGACACGGGAGAACTATCAACGAGTTTTAACTAAAACCAACTGAAGATCTTAGGAATCTTAGAATCCATCAAAATAAGACCATTATACTCCTATGAGCCTCCTGAGTGTAACCATAACTTTAGACCTAGATTCTACAGTCTTATTTACCAATACTACTAAAGGGTTCTGTAGGTCCAGGTGAGGCTGACTAGAGAGGGCAAATATAAACTCGATCTTTTGCTTTTGATCTCGGGAAAGATAACATATTAGATAATAATTAATTTAAACATGAATAACATAAAGAAATAGTAAGAGACTCAGGTTTATTTGGTTGCAACTGGGGTGGTTGCTAATCTAAGACGTTGAAAAAGCTCAGTATCAAAATTCCTTTGTTGTAGGTGAAGAAGCCTCTTACAAGACCATGGAAGCTCAGAAAAAAAACTAGGAAATGTATTATAGTTGTTATTATTAGATCGTGTACGGTTGCTAGAGAGGGGGTGAATAGTACATTTTCGAATCTTCTTCCTACGTTGTTAGTTGCGCAAGCGGAATATACAATAAAACAAAAACTAACAACAGAAACAATGCTAACAATACCAATTTTACTTAGTATCCACCCCGAAGGGTGACTAATCCAAGAATCCTTCGATGGATTACTCCCCGGATAACCTCTGGCTAGCCCTTGTCACTCCTTGTGGGTGGAGAAACCTCGCCACAACACCTCGACAACACCTGAGCACTAAAAGGCTACTAATATACTCTACCCAAGCAGATTTCGCCAAGAGTCCCAGCCCAAACCGAGTTCTCTTTAAATAGAACTCGGGCTGAAAACCCTCACTGGCAGTCGACTGCTCCCAGGGCAGTCGACTGCCCCCACTCAGATTCGACCATTGACAACCCCCAACGTTCGAATTCTGCTACACACCAGTTGACTGCTCCCAGAGTAGTCGACTGGTCCAGGGCCAAAAGTGTTCTATAAGTTTCAGAACTTACTGGCAGTCGACTGTTATATCACCAGTCGACTACCCAGCTTACAATATCACTCTTCCTCACTTTCATGACCATCCTCCACGCGCGCCTTCAGGTACACTCCCTTGGCTTGCCCCTTAAAGTCCTCTTCCACCGGCTATCATCCCTCGGATGCGCACGCAAGTCCTCGATTTGTCTCCATGCCACCTTTCGCGTGTGCCCTTTGAAGTCCACTTCCTGGCTTGCCCTTGGAGTCCTCCTCCCTCGGCTCTTGTCCCTTCATGACTTGCTGACTCTTCACCAGCAACCTTGACTATTGCCTTCGCACCCTCTTCATCTTCGACCCTGGTCCCTCGGATGCACACAAGCCTCCAGCTTGTCTCCATGCCATCCTTTACGTACGCTTTGAAGTTCGCGCCCCTCGGCTCATCATCCCTGCTATGCCAAGATCCCTCGGGTGCACACAAGCCTCCAGCTTATCTCCATGCAACTCTTCACTGTACCGAAGCCGTCCAGCCAAGTCAATATGTGTAAACCTGCACAACCTGCACACTCAACATACACATATTAGAACACAAGGGAAACCTAATTTAAACCCTTCGCTCAAACATCAAAACACTTGGTCACTCTGGACCATAGATTGCCTCAACAATCTCCCCCTTTTTGATGTTTAGCAATACGTTTAAGTTAGGGAAAACAAATAGTAGTAAATAGCAAAACAATGCTAAACAAACAACTGGACTTATGTTGCCAAGACTTCCCTTTAGACTTACACCGCCAATGAATATGCAATGCAATTATGGATCTTATCCCAAGACATCCCACACCTAACCCTTCAAGTTAGGAATTTCCACACCTAACTTCCCAAAGTTAGGAATTTTCCACACCTAATCCTCCAAGTTAGGAATTTTCACCAAAACCGGCTTTTTAAAGCTTCTCCCAAGCTCCCCTACATTGGACTTACAAAGGCTTTTTAACAACCTCTCCAAGGTTCCCCTTACGCCAAGAGCGGAGCAACCATGCTCCCCCTTAATCTCAGCTTTCCCTAAACCAAGGGTTTCCCACAAAGGTGTGTTTGGTTTCCCAAATTAAACCTAACACTTCTCCCCCTTTGCCTAACATCAAAAAGAACCCAACAATGTACCAATTAATTGGTTCTTTTAATCCCCAATGATCATAAACAACGTGTACTAACCTTCCATACTCTTGTTTTGCATCATTTGGAGACAAACCAGCTGCTGGATACCCAATCCAGCCCTGACCAGTCGACTGCCCCCCAGGGTAGTCGACTGATACTCTGAAAATCAATTTTTCAGGTCACATTCAGAAATGCGCCAGAAATTCCACACATCTCCAAAAATTCTGAAATTTTGTGGAGAGCTTTATGGTACCTATACCTACTTGGGAAAAATACATTCAATCATGTATCTATTACCATTTCCATGTTGGACACAAAACCCAAAACTAACAAAAAAAAGTTCACTCACACCTTGCCCAAAAATCCTAGTTTTGGTTTCCTCTTGATGTCACTGCCCATACCAACCTACAATGCATCCCTAGCATTGATTTATATGACATTTGTTCATCAAAAGCCAACCTTCGTGCTATATGACCCCAATGCCATATTTCCATGGATGAAACACATAATCCATGTGCCAAAACCCAAGAATTGAGACTCAAGTCCATCTTCAATTCTTTTGGCACATCCTATGGTCAATCTAGACCCCTAGGAGTTGCTCTTCTAAGGTCCATTCACCATATAACCCAAAACTTCCTATGAAAATTAAGGTAAACAAGGAGGCAACCTCCCCCTTAACCTATGTCTTCTCCCAATTTTTAATTTACCAAGGTCAAGTTCTACCCAACTTAACACTATAATGCCGATTAAGTTCTACCCAACTCAACTTCCAAGTTCTTTCCCCCTTGGGCACAATTAAGGATTGCCCCAAGCAACCTTATCCCTAGTGCTAACAAGAACTCAACAAAACCTTAAACAATATAAAAGTTTGCAAACACACTTGTTAGGATATACCCTATCATAGAAAAATATGATTCCATGAAGCGTATCAAGTGTGCTTGACTTTTGATATCAATTCTAATTTCCTTAAACATTGACATTTTGTATCAACTTTGAACTTTATTCATGATTCCTTGTGTTTATCAACTCTAACCATTATTAATTTTGCACAAGGAATTGTCTTCGATTCTTTCCTTTTCCATATCCTCAATATGACTAAGGTCTCCCCCATTTTATCTCCTAATCCTAGACACATATGGGAAACTTTCATATCCTTTCATTTATCAAAAGCTCATCATCCAATATCATCCAATGAATTTTAAACACTCATCAATTCTCCTTGAATTTCCATGATATCCATATAGCCTCATTTCATATAATCACCATTCAATCACAAAGTGAGCCTTTACTCAAAGAATATGACAACATAGACAAGGAATTTGATTCAATGTCATATCCTATCATCCAATAACGATTTATGACCTTTAACCATATAATGGCATAAATTCTCATAAGACAATATGACCATTTCCTATGATTTCAATTTTGTAATTTCTGATCATCTAATAGGCCTTTTGTTCTGAAACCTTATGGATCAGTTGACAGAATGATACCTCTGGACTACGAAAACTCACAGAATATTTTTGGGCTGAGATCAGTCGACTGCCCCCAGGGCAGTCGACTGATACCTGAATTATAGGTTTTTTTAGCCCAATTTCAGTAATGCCTAAATAATTCCATAAATCTCCGAAAAATCTGAAATTTCGCAGGGAGATTCGTGGAGCCTATGCCTACTTGGGAAAAAGATGTTTTCAAATAAATGTACTCCAAATCCCAAGATTGGCATGAAACTCAACTTCTCCTAAATTGTATCACTTAAACTCATCCAAAAAGTCCTAATTGTGGCGTTTCCTTGATATATCTTCTAATACCTGGCCATGATACATTTTTTGCACTGAATTATATGGTATTTACCCATTAAACCTTAATTTTATCGAATATAATCCTATTTTCATCTTTTTCTCCCTAAAACTCCTTTTAATGTGCCAATTCTCTAGGATTAAGACTTACCCTAGTGTTTCAATCCCTTTGGCACATTTCATCTAATTTCCTAGGAGAAAACCTTTTGAGATCCATTTACCATGGACCCCAAAGGCTCATAGAGCTCCCCCTTGAGCTCTTAGCTCTAGCCACCTCCCTAGGTGACTCAATCCACACTAGGCCACACCGGTGAGCCCCGGGTGATTCTTGACTTACAAAATGAACCCTCTTAACCTTAGACACCTTGTCTTTGGTTAAGTCCTTCTCTTTACCTCTAAATAGCACCCCCATGCCATTTTTAGACTTCTCCTTCTTGCCATTACTATATGCTTCCCTAGCATATTTCTTCGCTATGGCCTTGGAGACCTTAGACCGGTAGCCCAACCCCGATCTATTATAGTTGGGTTTTAAACTACCCAACACCATGTCTAAACTCTTAGATCCAACCTTGAATCTTTCTAGGGTCTTTTCTAATCTATCAAGCCTTGCCCTCAAGGCTTGATATTTTTTCTTTCTAAGTTTTTAACCTTTGAGACCATATGTCCACTTTGGATATTCCTAGACCTACCCTCCTTTCTAGGCATGTGTCTCCCCTTCTTGGGGTTAATGCCTTGATCCATAGGTACAAAAGTCTTAGGTCTATCATGATGCATGTTTTTCCTAGGGTCATGATCTACCTTGTTACTCCTATTCCTATCATTATACTTAAATCCAAAATTATGTACCATCAAATATTTTTCATTAATTCTAGCATGCATGGAGGAATAATTAACTCTATTGTTATCATGCATAGAGAAACTTGAATTTAAATTATATTTTAACTTAGAGTTAGGAATTACCTCCCTTACCCTTGTAGTTCCTCCTTGACGTGAGCTTCTTTTCTTTCTTTCCTCCTTCTCCCATCTTCTCAAGTGTCCCAATTTCTTTAACTCTCCTTTTCTTGAAACTTGGTGTGGTAGTGCCCTAGCTCTCCACATGTGACATATCGAATTTTTCTTCTTTTCTCTTGGACTTCTCCAATCCTACAATCCACATTAGATTTAAGAGAATCTGAAATGGATTTAGATTTTACCTCCTTTTTATCTAGTGGGCATTTGTCCTTGTAGTGCCCCTTTTTATTGCATCCAAAGCATGTGATATGGTCCTTTTTCTTTGCTTTGGCGGAGGTTGAAGTTTCTTCTTGATCTTGTATGATTGAGGGTCTCTCCTCCCCCTCAATCCTTGAAATTGATACTTCTTTATCTTCTCTTGAGGAAGTTGATGATTGTTCAACTTCTAGTGCTACTTCACTTGATGAAGTTGACACTTCTTCCTCCTCTTGGTCTTCTTGGACTATTGACCTTACTTCTTCTTCGGGCTCTTCTACTACTTGAGCTTGTGTAGGGCTCTCATGAATTTCTTTCAATTTGTTCCACAATTCATATGCATTTTGGTATGCCCCTACACCACTCAAAATATTGTTAAGCAAAATATTAGTTAATACACTAATTACCTTCTCATTTGCCTTGGATTGATTTTGTTGTTCTTGATTCCAATATCTAGGCCTAAGCTTCTTCCCATGTTTATCCTTTGGAATCTCGAAGGGCTCTTGAAGCGCAATCCTAAGATCCCACTCCATTCCGAACCATGTCACTATTCTTGTCTTCCAATACTCAAAGTTTTCATGGTCGTAGGGCGGTGGAGTGTAGATGTCATCCCCAAATTTGTCTTCCATTGTTCTTCCCTCTAGATTTTGCTCTTCTTGGCGGTTATTCCAATCAAGAGCGGTCCTAGCTCTGATACCACTTGTTGGATCGTGTACGGTTGCTAGAGGGGGGGGGAGGTGAATAACATTTTTTCGAATCTTCTTCCTACATTGTTAGTTGCGCAAGCGGAATATACAATAAAACAAAAACTAACAACAGAAACAATGCTAACAATATCAGTTTTACTTAGTATCCGCCCCGAAGGGTGACTAATCCAAGAATCCTTCGGTAGATCCCTCCCTGGATAACCTCCAGCTAGCCCTTGTCACTCCTTGTGGGTGGAGAAACCTCGCCACAGCACCTCGACAACACCTGAGCACCAAAGACTACTAATCTACTCTACCCAAGCAGATTTCTCCAAGAGTCCTAGCCCAAACCGAGTTCTCTTTAAATAGAACTCGGGCTGAAAAACCTTGCTGGTAGTCGACTGCTCCCAGGGCAGTCGACTGCCCCCACTCAGATTCGACCGTTGACAACCCCCAACGTTCGAATTCTGCTTCACACCAGTCGACTGCTCCTAGAGCAATCGACTGGTCCAGGGCCAAAAGTGTTCTGTGAGTTTCAGAACTTGCTGGCAGTCGACTGTTATATCACTAGTCGACTGCCCAGCTTACAATATCACTCTTCCTCACTTTCATGATCCTCCTCCACGCGCGCCTTCAGATACACTCCCTTGGCTTGCCCCTTGAAGTCCTCTTCCACCGGCTTTCGTCTCTCGGATGCGCACATAAGTCCTCGACTTGCCTCCATGCCACCCTTCGCGTGTGCCCTTTGAAGTCCACTTCCCGGCTTGCCCTTGGAGTCCTCCTCCCTCGGCTCTTGTCCCTTCATGACTTGCTAACTCTTCACCAGCAGCCTTGACTATTGTGTTCGTTCCCTCTTCATCTTCGGCCCTCGTCCCTCGGATGCACACAAGCCACCAGCTTGTCTCCATGTCATCCTTCATGTATGCCTCAAAGTCCGCGCCCCTCGGCTCATCATCCCTGCTATGCCAAGGTCCCTCGGGTGCACACAAGCCTCCAGCTTGTCTCCATGCAACCCTTCACCATACCGAAGCCGTCCAGCCAAGTCAATATGTGTAAACCTGCACAACCTGCACACTCAACATACACATATTAGAACACAAGGGAAACCTAACTTAAACCCTTTGCTCAAACATCAAAACACTTGGTCACTTCGGACCACAGATTGCCTCAAAAATCTCCCCCTTTTTGATGTTTGGCAATACTTTTAAGTTAGGGAAAACAAATAGTAGTAAATAGCAAAACAATGCTAAACAAACAACTGGACTTACGTTGCCAAGACTCCCCCTTGGACATACACCGCCAATGCATATGCAATGCAATCATGAACCTTATCCCAAGGCATCCCATACCTAACCCTCCAAGTTAGGAATTTTCACACCTAACTTCCCAACGTTAGAAATTTTCCACACCTAACCCTCCAAGTTAGGAATTTCCACACATAACCCTCCAAGTTAGGAATTTTCAATCCAACCAGTACTTAACTTGACTTAGTTTATTATATCAAAACTAACTCGGGATACTTATAATCTCTCCCCTTTTGATGGGCATCAACCCTAGTTAAGTTAAGATAAGCAAACACAAAAATAACATTATTTTAAGAAAACAATAAAAATGAATTTAGCAATAAATTGCAATAGATTTTGCAATTAGACCTCCCCTTAAACCCTCAAAATTCTTCCCCTTTAATCACATAAAAAAATCGGGGTGTCATAAAACAAATTTCTAAGGAGTAAAATGAAAGAAACAATTAAAAATATTTTTCTAAGTAAAAAAACTAAGTCACAAAAAAAACTCTATTTCCAAAAATTTTAAATATTTAAAAAATATTTTTTGAAGAAAGATTCATAAAAATTAATTTATTTGTTAGAAATTTGTCAAAATTTTATAAAAGTGTCAAATCAGTAAATTCAAGTGTGTAAAAATTTTCAAGATTAAATAAATTTTATAAGTATTAAAAAAATAATATTCATTTTAGAACTAAGAAGATTTGAAAAATAATTTTCAAAATTAGTTTTTGACTTCAAATAATTCTAATTATTTTTCTCCAAGGTCAGAATACAACAACTAATTTCTGAGATATCTGATTATAAAAAAAAACTTAAAGTATTTTTAAAATTAAAAACTCAATTTTTGTTGAAAAATTCATAAAAATTTATCTAACGGTTGAAAAATTCCCAAAAATTTTCAGTGGATAGATATAATTTATGTCTATAATAAAAAAAATTTGAAAATAAATTAACACCTGAATAAAATTTTAAAAAACCTTTTAGGATGATAGCCTATTTTTGAAAATATTTATTTCTAGTATGCATACAAAATATTTAAAAATTTAAAATGAATTTTAGAACCCAAAATAAATTTCTACCTACTGGATTGACCAAGAATTTAGGTAAACATAATCTTTAGGTATTTTTATAATTTCACCCCTATGATTCTTAATATACCAGTTAAATCCTCCAAAAATATTTAAATATGTTGATTTTTCTTTTTCTAATAAATCTATTTGTTCTTTCAAACTTGCATTTTTTATTTTTTAGTTTATCATATTCAATTTTTAAGTTATCATATAGCTCTAGTCGACATGCAGTGGCTAAATCCTTTTTCAATATTTTTTGTCCTTAATTTATAAAAATATCTAGTAGTCATAGATTTTATACCGGTGTATAGCTAATCGAGAGGTAGAAGACATACCTCACTTAGTATATTATGTTCTAAGCAGGATGTTCCTCTTTCATCGCTACTTTCTTTTGATATGACTTCTCTTTCATCAATATTTTTCTCTTAGTGACTTGCCATAAGTGCTTGTCCAACATATTCCTCGAGTTCAGATTCTTCCGATAATGATTCGTCCCATGTTGCCTTCAAGTTTTTATGCTTGGACCTACTTGGTCATTTGTCTTTTATATGCCCTTCCTCGTCACAGTGATAACATCTTATCATTCTCTTTCCCAAAGAGTACTTCTTGGCTTGCATCTTGTTAAATTTATTAGTTTTAAAAACTTTTTAAATTTTCTTACTATATGGGCCGTTTTCTCATCTGTTGAAGATTCTTTATTCGGTTTGATCTTCCTCATATTCAGGGCAACATTGCCCATCCTTCCATTTCTTCCTACACATTGGGATTCGTGAAGCTCGAAAGTCAAAAATAAGTTTTTTAGAGTATTTATCTCGAGATCATTAAAGATGTCATAAGAGTCGACTATCGATGTCCATTTCAGTGTTATTGGAAATGCGTTTAGAGCATACCTTAGTGAATCCTAGTTTGTTACCGTTTCGCTGAGATTCATGAGTCCGGTGATCAGCTCTTTGATCTTCGTGTGTAGTTCAGCCGCCGTTTCTTCTTCTTTTGTTCAGATATTCATCAACTGACTTAGGAGTAGATCCTGTCGAGCGAACCTTGAGGTCCCTTTTGTTAATGCAGTCTGACCTTATTGTTGTTTTGGTGTTGACACCGATTTAAGTTTAGGTGAGTAAGATAAGTTCGACTTAAGACATGGTCGGGGACTGAGCACGAATCCCAGTAAGTGAAGCCGGGTTATGAAAATCCCGATGAGTGAAGCCAGGTCATGGTGAGTGAAGCCAGGTGATGAAAATCCCGGTGAGTGAAGCCGGATGATGGAAACCCCGGTGAGTGAAGCCGGGTCCCGGTGAGTGAAGCCGGGTGATGGAAACCCTGGTGAGTGAAGCCGGGTCCTGGTAAGTGAAGCCAGGTGACTAAAATCCCGGTGAGTGAAGCTGGGTCCTAGCGAGTGAAGCTAGGTGACGAAAACCCTGGTGAGTGAAGCCGGGTCCTGGTGAGTGAAGCCAGGTGACCGGTGAGTGAAGCCGGGTCCTAGCGAGTGAAGCTAGGTGACTGAGCCAAGTGACCTGATCGGTCTGGAGTTCAATCATGAGTTGGCACGAGTTCCCTTGTGAACAGATCGGTCTGGTTACCGATCCAGAGAGTTTGATCAGTCTGGTGAATGATCAGGAAGAAAACAGAAACACTCTGTGTGGTTTCTGTTTGGCTTTTAATCATTCTAGTGAACGATCAAAGAGATCTCAGAAGATAAACCTGATCAGTCTGTCTGACCGATCATGGATCGGTCTAACCGCACCCTGACCGATCAGGATGGCTCCTGATCGGTTAGGGAGTGACCTAATCGATCACTAGATCGATTAGGGCACAACCTGATCGGTTAGGTGACCGATCAGATGCCTTTGGCTGGAGGGAACTGGAAGAAATCCCAGTAAGCTTGTGGATCGGTCTGGTGACCAATCCTTGATCCTTGATCAGTCAGTGTGACCGATCGCAGAGTCACTGGATCGATCAGGCAGGAGCCTGATCGATCAGGATCCTCACTGATCGGTCTGAGTGACCGATCAGTGTCTGAACATTAATTTGAAAACGTTGTCAGACTTCTGATAACGCTCTGATCTCGCACTGAATCCTTCTGATACCTGCTGATTTCCTTTTGATATGCTTTGCTAATCATTTGATGAGTGTGCAGGTGAGACAGGAATGACTCAAACCAAGAAGGAGGGTCAAGTGACGACTTTTGCTTCGGTTAGGTTTGCCCGTTTTCCCTTCGCAGGTTTCAACGACTTCTGGCGCGAGCTGGCAATTGTCTGGTGAAGCTAGCGACTGACCTGAGGCTCAGCTGAAGTGGTTTCAATGGATTGCGCCCAGTAGAAGTTAGTGGGTCAGTGATGATGGAGATGATCAGAGGTTGCAGATGCACCGGATGAGCAGGCGCTTAACAAGAGATGGCGAAGCAGAGGAGCAAAGAGAATAGACAGAAAACTAGAGAAGGGTTTTGCTAGGGTGTTTGAGCTCTCTGTATCTTCTTGCTTGAGTGCTTCTGTTACATCCTTGTGAGCTTTCCTTCTTGTTGTCTCGTGCACTTAACTATTATCCTACTGAGACGCTTGTGGAGAGGTTACTCCACCGAGAAGGAGAAGTTTTTGTTGGTGTAGGCAGCACCTAAGTCAAACCTAGGTTTTGATAATGGCAAAGGGTTCAGAAGTTAAGATGTTGTTATGTTCTAACTTGTTCACTAAGTGTGCAGGAAGAAGTCCTAGGTACACTAGGCAAGAAGTCCTGGCAAAGGGCTGGGCAAAGAAGTCCTGGTCAAGGACTGAGCAAGAAGACCTGACCGGAAGTCGGGCAAAGAAGTCCTGGTCGAGAACTGGGCACGAAGTCCTGGTCGAGGACTGGGCACGAAGTCCTAGCAAGGAGCTAGGCACCGAAGACCTGACCGGAAGTTGGGCATGAAGTACTGGTCATGTGGATTGGGCAAAAGTCCAACCGGAGGAGCCGGTTGACAAAAGGTAAACTCTCCTGAGAGGAGTAGGTGAGGACGCGTTCCCCGTCGAGGGAACAGTAGGCGTCGGTTCGACCTAGGGTTCCATTTGGGAGACCCGAAGTCAGAACCAAGACAACTACGACTGTAACTATTGCTTATTAAATTTTTGGGACTAACCTAAGTTGCAGGGTCGAAGGACTGATCGTCTACAAGTGAAGGTGCTTCACTGGGCCTAGGCGCCCAAATGGAGACAGGCGCACGAATGGGCTCAGGCGCCCGTAAGGTTACAGGCGCCCAAGAGTGAAGGCAAAACCCAAAACATAGCTGCGAAGCCACTGAACCAAGGCGGATCAGGCGCCCGTGAGGTCACGGGCACTGCATCAGCTCAGGCGCCCAAGTGGGGGAGGATAAGCGCTGACCGGGCCTGCGGATAAGGATTCGCGGATCGAAGGGCACGTGTCAGGCGCCCCCAACCTATCAGGCGCCCGTATGAGCACTATAAAAGGGGGCTCGACCTCAAGGCTTCAGCAACACATTTTCTCAACGCTCCAAAGATTTTCGTTCAATCGTTACGCCCCGACAAACTCTGACTTCGAGATCCAGTGCCGACGACGACCCTCTGCACCGAAATACGATCCACATCGGGCGTCGGTAACGAAAAGTGTAGAAATTTCAATTTCCTGAAATACTATAGAACTTAACTTGTAAATCCTTTTTGCCCGATTATAGTATTGCCCAAAGTAAACGGTCAAGGACCGTGGACCTTAGAGTATGAGCCGACCGCGACTCCGAACCAAGTAAAAATTGACTTGTGTTCCTGTGTGATTTATTTATTTCTGCTGCTTATCTGCTCTTTTTAATCCGAAAAGTTTTAACGATATTCACCCCCCCTCTATCGTTTTTCTCGATCTAACAAGTGGTATCAGAGCGGGTGGCTCAAATTTGGTGCAACCACCAATTTGAGAGTTTTTTGGATTTTTACAAAAATTTTAATCTTTTTTCTTTCGAGTTTTTCTCGTTAATCGAGGTTGGTGCAACACCACTCGATCGCTGTTTTTCAATTATTTTATTCCTACACTACTAATCCAAGACCAAGTCTTGGGACAGAATTTCTTTGTTTTTTTTGTTATTTCAGAAATTATAAATGGCCATGCAAGAAGGTTTCAACACAGCCAGACCACCACTCTTCAGTGGAGAAGACTTCTCCTACTGGAAGAGTCGGATGGAAGTCCACCTGAAAACTCAGGTGGATATGTGGATCATAATCCAATCTGGACTGGAAATCCCCAAGAATGTTGAAGGAGTGGCACAGCACTACATAGAATGGGACGCCTCACTGAAGAAAAAGATCGAGGCTGATGCAAAGGCAACCCAGACACTCCAATGCGGATTAACCAAAGAAGAACTGAACCGGGTGGGACCCTTCAACAGTGCGAAAGAACTCTGGAGTAAGCTGATTGAATTGCACGAAGGTACCTCCGACACCAGAATTAGCAAAAGGGACCTACTTCTGAACAAATTATACACAATCAAAATGAACGAAGGCGAGTCAGCAGCCCAGCTCCACGCCAGGATCCAGGAGCTGATGAACGGTCTGCACATAATCGGTCACAAGGTAGAAAATCGTGACCTTATCAGGTATACCCTAAATGCTTTCCCAAGAAATACTCTGTGGGCATCTATGGTAGATGCTTATAAGGTTTCTAGGGACCTTTCTAAAATTAAACTAGACAAATTATTTTCAGAATTAGAACTACATGAGCAGACTAACTGCACTTTAGCCGAGAAAGGTATTGCTTTTCTTGCAGGAAAAACCCAAGGAAAGGTGGCCAAGAAAAAGGAGCTGAAGACAGTGAAGGGGATCGACCCAAGCTGGTTCGGCTAGCCCGGGACTACTACAAGGAGCTGAAGAATCAGACCAATAGAAGAAAAGCCAGCTGAAAGAAGGAAGATTCAGCTGAACCCTCAACGTCTAAGAACAAATCGAATGTGACCTACTATGAATGCAACAAGAAGGGACACTACAAATCGAACTGCCCTAATCAAAAAGAAGCCAAGAAGACTCGAAGGAAGAAGGCCCTTCAAGCCACGTGGGACGAGTCTTCCTCCGAAGAAGAAGAAGAGGCCCCACAATCAAACCTACTCGCCTTGACTGCTTCGAAAGACATCGACACCGGATCAGAATTAGAGCTGGATGACTGAAGGCTCACCATTTCAGAGAACGGCAAAATAATTGTAAGTGGTTATTCTAAAGTTGAATTATCAGAGTTAATTGCTTACCTATCGAGTAACTTGGCGAAAGTCAAAATCCGAGTCGAGTCCCTCTGACAGGAAGTAAAACTCCTGAAAGAGGGAGCTGACACTAGATCCTTGACCGAGAAGGTTCAAGAACGAACCTCTACTCAAGTTGAAAAGCTTGAGAAAGAGAACTCCTCCTTGAAAACACAAGTCAAGGACCTTAGAGCGGCTTTAGAACGATTCACTTCGGGTTCCAAGGGTCTTGACATGATCCTTGGAAAACAGAAGTCCGTTCTAAATTGATCCGGGTTAGGGTATCGAAACAAGTCGAGAAAAAGATCATACTATGCTGTATTGAACCAATCTAGACCCAAAGTTCAGGCATGGGTACCGAAACATTGCCTAAACAACCAAGTTGGACCAAACCAGTGTTGGATCCCCAAGGATAAGATTCATATCTTGTCTAATCATTACCGTGACTTTAGTCCAGGGGGAGCCAACTTAAAAATAATTTTTATAATAAGATAAATTCTTTTCTTAACTTAAAATTGCATGCTTGCTTGTTTATTTATTTCTACAAATTATCATGCTTAGACCTAGGACTGGTTAGAATAAGGACTAAAATGATTAACTGAAATTTGAACAACATAGTATTGGGTGGAGGTGAGATGATAGTACGTTAGGGAAGCCATTTTGGCGGAACTAGCCGAAGCTAACGATCCAAGACCCAAACTAGTTAGACCAAAATCTTTCAAGGAGTAACTTGAAGATGGATTTTCAATAAAAAGCTTTGTCAAGGAAAGGGTTGATGATCCAATAAGGCTACGACCAAAGAAGGCCTAGTGCCTCGCCAAGACCTAGAAGCCGATTTTTGAAAACCAAATTCACTTTACTATTGTCAGATTTGAATCTAACACAGATTTCAATTAATCTTAGATTCAACCACCTTTTAAATTAAAATTCAATTAAACTGTTTTCAAAATTAATTCAACCTTTCAAAATTAATCATTTCTTTTCAAAATAAAATCTTTACTTCTATTAAAACTTGTCTCACAAAACCCAAAAGGTTAACGTGATTGGTAACTATAGACTGGGTGAGATGGTTAGGATCTAACTCAAACTCATCTATTTATGCAAATGAAAATACTGAATCATGCAATTTAGAGCTTAATTGACCTAATTGTTAGTTGATCAAAAGAGTCAAACTGTGTCAAAATAGTCAAACCTGGTCAAATGGTCAAACTGGTCAATAGTCAAACTATTGTCAGCTCGGGCGCCTGTGACCTGTCGGGCGCCCCCAACATTCCCTTCGACCGAGACAGCAAAAGCTGCCAACCCTACCCAGCTGACCCGGGCGCTCGTGACCCATCGGGCGCCTAGGTCTTTATCTCCATTCAAGGCAACAAAAGTTGCCACGAATGACAGCTGACTGCAGGCGCCCGGGTCCTCACGGGCGCCCCTAAGGCCATCAGTCAAGGCAGCAAAAGCTGCCAAAGGCAGCTGACACCTAAACCAGGTGCCCGAGACCTCCCGGGCGCCCGACCAACCCCTATATAAGGCCACCGAGTCTCCCTTCATTTGCCACACCAAAATCAAAACCTTCCTTCACCTCTCTTCTTCCCAAGGCACCCAGACCTCCTTGCTAGTCTTCAAACGCTCTACTTCAAAAATGCCACCCCGGTATTAAGTTTATTATGCCTTTCTTTTTAAGTAATTTCATTTTCTCGCTTATTAAATGCATCATCTTTTCTTTAAATATCTAAAAAGCGTCGCACTTCTCAACCTAACCCTGTGGCCGAACCTAGCCCCAACCCGAGATTTCCCAACCTAGAATTGTTCAACAAATTTGCCCAAACAACTTATAAGCCTATAAAGACCAGTTTTCTAAATAGGCAATTCTTCACCCAATCCTGCCCCTTAGCGATGGACGCGATCAACTTTTATCAACTAGACGACCTAGTCTTCTGTACACATCTAGTAAACTCGACCCTGTGTGCAGAATTCTACAACAACCTTGTCAAGATAGA
Source organism: Boesenbergia rotunda (assembly GCA_024364735.1). NCBI lineage: Eukaryota > Viridiplantae > Streptophyta > Magnoliopsida > Zingiberales > Zingiberaceae > Boesenbergia > Boesenbergia rotunda. The sequence goes on from JAGFNQ010004827.1 coordinate 111,742, forward strand.
TGACCTACTCTACTCTACCACATTACAAGGCACTCCCCTTACCATTTCTTCGACCCTGTTGAATCGATTTCTCAGACTACGACCTTCACAGTCTACCTTCTCTTGTTATCCTCTGGCCGACCCGCCCTTCATACCCCCTATTCGCACATCACACTAGATACTCTTTACTCCTATTTCTTTGGAGATGTGTGAAATCCGTTGGCTCGGCGATTTCAATCCGTTGACCTCCGAGTCCAGGACTATGCTCTCTACCGAGTCATAGTTCGTTGTGTTCTCCCACTTACCACTCGAGATGTCGCGACCATGCGACCATTTCACACCTTTTACTCTATGCCATGATTCATCAGCTGACATCGACATAGGTCTCCACATATTC